>MJUU01018641.1:21738-52038 GCA_002080025.1 Modiolus philippinarum
AAAAAAAAATCTAAGTATAATGTGCATAACCAGACCTGATATACAACATTTACTAATATTGGGTTGGAATCTGACAGACAGTTGTGAAGGAGTCGAATATTAAAACCCAATTAACAAATGAGCTATTTTGGCTCTGTTAACCTCTTAAATCTGTAAAATCAAAATTTTAAATATTGGGTGCGCAACTTTATCAAGTAATCAATGTATTCTGAAAGGCTGGCTGGAATATGATTTACAGTATTGAAGGAGTTCCACATAAACAAACAGAATTAACAAATGAGCTATTCTGGCTCAGTGAACCTCTAAAACTGCAAAATCAAAATATTAAGTATCAGATGCACAACTACATCAGGTGAACAACATATCCTGCAAGTTTGGTTGGAATCTGACTTAAAGTTGTGATGGAATTGGAGATTAACAAACCAGATTATCAAATGAGCAATTATGGCTCTGTGAACCTCTAAAATCTGTAAAATCAAAATTCTATATATAAGGTGCACAACTACATCAGGTGAACAATCTATCCTGAAAGTTTTGTTGGAATTAGACTGGCAGTTTTGAAGGAGTTGCGGATTCAAAACAGACAGACTCACAAATGAGCAATTTTGGCTCTGTGAACCTCTAAAATCTGTAAAATCAAAATTCTAAGTATCAGGTGCACAACTACACCCGGTGAACAACTTATCCTGAAAGTTTTGTTAGAATCTGACTGGCAGTTTTGAAGGAGTTGCGGATTCAAAACCAACAGACTCACAAATGAGCAATTTTGGCTCTGTCAACCTCTAAAATCAGCAAAATCAAAATTCTAAATATCAGGTGCACAACTACACCAGTTAAACAACATATCCTGGAAGTTTGGTTGGAATCGGACAAGTGGTTTTGAAGGAGTTGTGGATTCAAAAACTGTCGGGACGACGCAGGACGACGACGTAAGACGACGGATAGTAATCCCTATGTGTCGACTCTGCTTACAGCAGGCGACACAAAAATCCTTACCACCATCTGCTCTGAAAATATCTTAGCAGATTTTCCTAAACTGTACTGAAATGATGTAGGGAAGGTAATTTTCAAAGGATGTGCCATTCACATTTCTACAATGAATGTCAGCTATGGTCCATCTCAGATAAGCAATACAGGCTCTTGAGAGCCTTCTTTATTAATTCTTTTTTATTTGGCTTTCATTTTTTGTAAAAATTAAACTACTTTCCTGGGCATCTGTATATATCTATTGCCCACATCACCTGATTTTACATGCCAAGTTTCTTACTATCAACTCGATGAGTGTGCTGTGATCATTTATATGTTGTGTTGTCTATTGGTCCCTTTGTTGGGCAACAGATGATAGTGTTTGTAAGAGTACTTTGCCCGATATGTTATGATTGTTAACCATCCCACATCCATGACAAAGTGGATACATGGATGTAGCGTTGTTCAACATTTAGCAAGTCAATTCCACTCAAACCGTTGCTATGGGCTGTCTTGAACGGACTATGAAGTAGGAGTGTTTGCTCTTTGTTAAAGGCCTCATGGTGACTTCAAGATGAAGAACAATAATGAAAGCATTGTTCAAATTGTTTTTTTCCATTCTTTTCTTCCATATAGTGACCACCTTCAACAAGATAAAGATTATGTCAGAGGAGGCACACATACAACAAGATAAAGATTATGTCAGAGGAGGCACACAAACAACAAGATAAAGATTATGTCAGAGGAGGCACACATACAACAAGATAAAGATTATGTCAGAGGAGGCACACATACAACAAGATAAAGATTATGTCAGAGGAGGCACACATACAACAAGATGAAGATTATGTCAGAGGAGGCACACATACAACAAGATAAAGATTATGTCAGAGGAGGCACACATACAACAAGATAAAGATTATGTCAGAGGAGGCACACATACAACAAGACATAGAATATAAATCAGAAACCAAATATGTCATAAATTCAATGAAGAAAAACTGCTAGGTGTTCCATGAAACACTTGTGTCGCCTGCACTACAGAAGAGCCATTTTTGGCCAAGTGAACCTCTAAAATCTGTAAAATCAAAATTGTATTAGTATCAGGTGCACAATTAAATCAAGTGATCAACAAATTCTGAAAGGTTGGTTGGAATATGACTTATAGTTTTGAAAGAATACCACATTAACAAACTAAATTAACAAATGAGCTATTTTGGCTCAGTGAACCTCAAAAATCTTTTAAATCAAAATATTACATATCAGATGCACAACATCAGGTGAACAACATATTCTGCAAATTGGTTGGAATCTGACTTATAGCTATGATGGAGATGAGGATTAACTAACCAGAATAACAAATAAGCAACTTTGGCTCCATGAACCTCTAAAATATGTAAAATAAAAATTTTAAGTATCAGGTGCACATCTACACCACGTGAGAAAATATCCTGAAAGTTTGGTATCATTTGGACTAGCAGTTTTAAAGGAGTTGGGGATTCAAAAACTGACAGACTCACAAATTAGCAATTTTGGCTCTGTGAGCCACTAGATCTAAATTCTGTAAAATCAAATACTATGTATCAGGTGCACATCTACACCAGGTGAACAACATATCCTGAAAGTTTGGTTGGAATTGGACTAGCAGTTTTGAAGGAGTTGCGGATTCAAAACCAACAGACTCACAAATGAGCAATTTTGGCTCATTGAACCTCTAAAATCTGTAAAATCAAAATACAGAGTATCAGGTGCACAACTACACCAATTGAACAACATATCCTGAAAGTTTGGTTGGAATCAGACTAGTAGTTTTGAAGGAGTTGCGGATTCAAAACCGACAGACGATGCTGGACGACGATGATGCAGGACAATGACGACGTAAGACGACGGATAGTAATCCCTATGTGTCAACTCTGCTTACAGCAGACGACACAATAAAAATGGCAATAAAATACAATGAAATAGACAACAAATATTTACAATTGAAAAAATAAAGAAATCAATATTTCAGATTTGAAGGATTCAAGTGAAGTAATGTTGATAATGTTTTCTGGTAATTTGTTGCAGTCTGTTATTGTTCTAGGGAAAAAGATTCTTTTCTGTATTCTGTCTTGCATGATGGTATTTTTTTTGAATTTAAATGAAGTGTTTATAGGTGTTTGTCTTTTAACTGGTATTAAGGTGTTTGTCTTTCAACTGGTATTACATTGTAATTTGTCTGTTTTTCGAATTTCAAATTTAATGTGTACAATTTTGTAGAGCATATTAATCCTTGCATCTTTTCTTCTGTCTTGGAGGCTGCGCCATTCAAGATGTTGTAACCAGACATGCCAGAGATTCATTTATTAATTTATGTATAAGTGTTGGTTTTTATATCCTTTATGTGCATGTCCAGTTGCAGGGCCGTGTTATATATAAATACAGAATTATGAATTTTATACTCGGATTATCAGTTTTTGTTGCCTTAAGCGTCCATTATGACGTCATAATTTTCATTGAAAAACAATGTAATTCATGGTATGTCAAAGTTGCACAAAAAACTTTTTGCTGGAAATGATTTTTTATGTATTGATACTTGTAAAATGTCCTAAAGGTATTGTCATTTCGATAATCACCCTTCGTTATTACATATTTTGTGATTTTTTTGTCATTTAACCTTGATTCAAAGACGGTCTTTGAAATGTTCATTTTCGTGTCCAATAGTCCGAAATGGTATGTCAAAGTTGCATCCAAAAAATTTTTGCTGGAAGTGATTTTTTTTGTAAAATGTAGTAAAGGTAGTAAATCGGTAATCATCCTACGTTTTCACATATTTTCGTAATTTTTTTTGTCAGTTAACCTCGAAGGCGTGAGTCTAGATGGTCTTTGAAATTCAATTCCAACAAGGACGTATATTTAGAAGGATAAGCATCTCGTGATAATTTAGAAATATATAGTGAGGCGTGAGATTTTGTCACTTTGGCACCCTCTCTTTGCAGCCTTATAACAACGGAAATATAATAATGATTGTCACAAAAATTGTTCTGCGAGTACAGTAGATGTTAAACTTCAGGAAAATATTAAATTTGTGAAATTCTGTGCATTACTTTTAAAGCCTTTAGTTCAAAATCGTGGTGCATTTTAACCGATGAAAACCGGAAGTGGGAAAAAAGTCGAACGAAAATGTTTTGATTACAAACTTCAATCATGTGTATTGAAGAAACTACTTCCTGTAATGTAACGAAATTTTCTCTACGGATGTAAAAATCATTCAGCTTTCAGGAAAATATAATTTTATTAAAATTCATAAACAACTTTTTAAGCAGATAACTCAAAAGTGAATGCATACCAAACGCCTAGCTATAAATTTTTAATTGCAACATGGATTGTCTACGAGTTTCCTATCCTTCTAAATATACGTCCTTGGTTTCCAAAGATTGCAGCATAAAACTTTGCTGGAAATAATTTTTATGTGTTGATGCGTGTGAAATGTAGAAAAGATGTTGTCATTTTGCTATTCTATCTTCATTTTTACATATTTTTGTAATTTTCAATGTTTACTTTTGCTATCGCACCACTTTTTGTAATCTTTTTAATTCCCGTTAGTGGCAGCGATATGATATGAGATTTTGCGTCTCTGGGTAAATCTAAGTCTGGTCCTTACGATATTCTTCAACATGTAAAGATGGATAAATCGCTACAGCATACATAAAAGCTCCTACAGCACCAACGAAGGAGCCAATAAAAGCAACATATCTCCACCCGGTCAGTGGTTTTCCAGGTTTTCTATTCATTTTTTATTTACTTGACACTCCAAGTGCATTTTTGACCTTGCTTTCGCAACACCGGAAGTTTAGTATTTTTAGTGAAGATTGCAAACCTAGAATCATTTTAACAATAATCCCCATTCTTTTTGGTTGAAAAATCAATGCGTTAACAAAATGGTGCACTGAATACAATAAAGTATCATTATGTTTCGCTTTAATATTGACTTTCGTCAAGTGAAACTAGGGATTATTTTATGACAAAATAATGTATGAAACGTAATTATATCACGGAACAGAGACAATATTTTCCCGTGAATATTAGGATTAATTTTCTACAATAATATTTGTAACTTGGAAGGAGAATCTTAAGAAAAATAGAAATTAAAGACAATAAAAGCAAAAGCTGGTTCATTCAAGCCAAAAAGTTACTTTTAAAGTATGATTTAGATAGAGGACCCTTTGGTTATGCTTGAAAATACTATAAAAAAGAGGAATGGAAAAGAACATTAAACAAAGTCATTAATTTTAAATGAAAAACAGAACTGAGGAAACTAGATAAAAATCTTGAATTTCTGGATGTTGGTAGCCCATATTACAAAGGAGTCTTAAGAGTACGCTGCAAGTATTTAAGAAATGCGGATTGCTTCCTGTAAAATGAAAATTGTTAACCGGAACATATTTGTTTCAAGCTACTTAAGAAACCTTCAAAGCTAATGTGAATGACAGTATAAGCCTGTTGTGCAGAAAAGAAGAAGAGACAATTGAACAGCTTGTCCTGCATTGTATTGCCCTGTCAATGGTTCGGAACCCAGTAGTTGATGAATAGATTCATTTTTGATCAAAACATTCCATTCATTTAATTTTGATAGATTAGATAACCACCAGAAAATTCAATGAATCTTAAATTTTACCAAATATAATGTAAAAGCAGGGAACTGTATAACTAGGATGTTGTTATACATCCCTGGTAAAAGTAAGAAATATCCAATCATTCTCAAATTTTGACTGAATTTCATTTACGTATGCTGTATATACATCAATATATAAATTGTTATAATATGCCTAGAAACATAACAAGTTCGGTTAATTATGAAGATCTGGTACTGGTGGACTGATCAGAATCTGGGACTAATATTAAGTCCCAGTCAGAATAGTTTAGATTGGAGATTTAAATGTGAAGATTCATAAATCGAGAATTGTGTAATATATGTATTCACGGTCCCTTAATAAGATGGTGGTTAAATGGAAATGGTAATAGTGGAGGTTTATTACATTCTTATTAATCAACATTCTGGATAAATTATGGATTTAACACAGCATTTGGTTCATTTGTTTATGGCAGCAGAAGATGTGGTAATCGGTAATGGTTGGTGAATGGTGAAACGACATGCTATGCATGGTTATCCTGTGAAGGATGTACAGATGAAGAAAATGTAAAAGATAAAAAGGGTATTTCCCTTTGTATTGCATATAAAAACGACATCACTTTAAAAATTCTCCGAAATTTATTTCTTGTCCAATTTTTACTAATTTTCACTGTCACATGACAAGGAGTTTTTGATTAACAGTTTCAGCTTCTTCCCGTCGTTGAATTTCTGTTCCAAATCAACTAATGGCATCACCTTTCTGAATTTTCTATTGCCTTGGAAAGCCATAAATCAATCCTGTTCCATGTGAATTGCATTTTTCGTATTTCTTGTGCTACTATTTTTGTCCATGTTTGTTGTCATTTCTGTTCCAAATGAACCCCTGCTTTACCTTTCCTATGCTTCTACATTTGTCAATGCTGGAACTGGAAGGCATACGTCATTCATGTTCAAACTGAAATAAAGCCCCGTGTTTTTTTGTTTCTGTGTTTGTCTTGGTTGAAAGTCATAGATCAGTAATGTTCCAGCTAAACTGCTGCTTCATGCTTTTAATAATTCCAAGTTTTCTCTTGTTTTACAAGATACAAGATATTTTATCAACCAATCAAGATTACTATTAAGAGCAGAGAAATAACAATTTATTTAAAACATATCTAAATAACAAAATACCGAAGTCACTGTTAATTTAGTTTCGACAATTTATGTCTCTTCAGTGCAGATCAAATCAAATATTTGGAAATTCAAATACCAATAGGATCTAAAAAGTAAAACCAAATCAGGCTCAGGGCAGAGCTATGCAAGATGGAGATAATTGATTAATTGGTACACATAAGAAAAACTACTGACATAATAAACACAATTGAAACAGTACACTACAAGTACAAAGCACAACAGAATAATATGTACAAATAAACTGGAAGCAATTTAAAATAAATAGTCTAATAAAATATTGTTAATTGGAAGCAGGGTGAGCAACCCCATTAACCATGCATTAAAATATCCCTTTCTTTGTTTAATGCCAGAAGTAATTCTGAAACAAGTAAATTTAAGTTCTTATCTTATGTAATTATCAGCCAAATCTGTTTTTGTACACCATTTGATAAAGTGAAATTTTGGCAAGAAGTTTAAGTTAATCAAAATAATTATTTCTCGTGAGCTGTAAAGAAGAGCAATGTATCCAATTATTCTTCATCTTCAATATCTTAAGAGCACAAATTAACTTATTTCTGTAACTCTAATTTACGGTCGACATCGCGATCTTGTGGACCGCTATGGGATATCTGTTTCCCAGATGACAACAGATCTTTCTCTTTGCCACTAAAGTTTGTTTTCCTCTTCCGGATTTGACTCTACTACCGGAGTTGACATGTTCAACAAGGCGGGTGTCTTATAAGAAGCAGGAGATGCTTACTCTACCGGTGCACCTGATCTCACCCATGGTTTATTTTGGGGCCCGTGTTGTTCATTTTTGTACATGTGTGTGTGTCTTCATTTTTCTTTTCTGTGCCGTGCTCATATTATGTCTTTGTTTCTTTGTTTTTCCGATGTTGCCATTTTCCCTGGATTGTTCGTTTTGGACTGACGGTTCGGTTCTAACTTACTATATTCTTGTTTTAGCTGAAAGGCAGCTCCATTTTTTATATGACTCCGCCGGTTTGCCTTCCGGGAAAGTCATGCGTCATTCCTGTTCTAAACTGTCAATTTATCTCTCTTATGATTTCCGTTTGCTTTGCTGGAAAGCCATGTGTCATTCCTATTCAACATGAACTGAATTGTCCATGTTTCTTATGATTCTACGTTTGCCTGGGTGGAAAGCCATAGGTCATTCCTATTCCAACTGTTTGCTTCAACATTCTTACAATTCTACGTCTGTCTTGGTGAAAATTCAAAGATCATTCCTAATTCCGACTGAACTGCCGCTTCATCTCTCTCATGAGTTTTTGTTTGCCTTGGTGAAAAGCCTTGTCTCATTTAAGTTTCAACTGAATTGCAGCTTCATTTTTTTTTATTATAGTTTTGTCTCCATGGAATGCCATGTGTCATTCCTGTTCACCCTGAACTGCCTCTTTATGAGTCTTTTTACTCTTCGCTCGCTTTGGTGGAAACCCATGGGCCATTTCTGTTCCAACTGAACTTCTGCTTTATCTTTCTTTTGATTCTACGTTTGTCTTTATGGAAAAACATGGGTCATTTCTGTTTCAAATGAACTGCTGATCCATTCGTCTTAATACTCTTCTCTTGCCTTTGTAGAAATAAATGGGCCATTCCTATTCCAATTGAACTGACGCTACAACTTTCTTGTGATTATACGTTTGTCTTGTTTGAAAGCCATAGGTTATTCCTGAGGGTCCTAGGAATCAAATAATCATTAAATTTTTGCCTTGGTAATCAAATAATCATTAAATTTTTACCTTGGTAATCAATAAAGTTTTGGCTTAGTAATCAAAAAGGATATAAAAATGAAAGCTAATAATCAAATAATCATTAAATAAATGCCCTCGTAATCAAATAATCAGGTAATGAAGAAACCCATGACGGGCCTCATTCCTATTCCAACTGGACTGCATCTTCTCGCTACTTGTAATTCCACGTTTGTCGTTGTCGAAAATTGTAAACATTAAAGTCATTTTTGTTATCCTGTTTTAAATGTTTGCTTTGGTCACTCACGTTCCAACTAAACTGCATGCTTTATCTTTTGTATGATTCTACGTTTGTTCCAGTGGAAAACCATAGGTCATTCCCGTTCAAACTGCACTGGATGTTCCGTGTTTCTTTATATTCTACATTTGTCTTAAAGGAAAGACACGGGTTATTCTTGTTCAAACCGAACTACGTTACCGTTTCAAGTATCTTTTGTTCTTTCTATGTTCGCCTTGCTGGAAATCCATGTCATTCCTGTTTCAACTGAACTAAATGCTCCGTGTTTCTTATTATTCTACGTCTGTCTTAGTAAAAATCCATGTATCATTTCTGTTTCATCTGAACTGCATACTCCATGTTTCTTATACTTTTACGTTTGCCTTATTAGAAAGTCCTGGGTCATTCTAGTTCAAACTGAACTGTCGCTTCATCTTCGTTTGTCTTGTTGGAAAGAAATAGATCATTTCTGTTCCGTCTGAACTACATCTTCTCTTTTCTTATGATTCTACAATTTTCGTTGTCGTAAATCATAAACATTGGCCATTCATGTTACCCTGTTATAAATGAATAGCATATTCATTTGTGTATAGTGTTTGCCTTGGTGGAAAGTAAATGAATCACATTTTTACCAGAGGGCTTTGTCTGATGGACATTTAGTCCATATCCCTTCATTGTTTAACGCATACCTGTGTATGTATGTCACTAATTTTACTATTATTGCTGTTGTACAGTATCCCTAATGTGACATGTTTTTATGATCGCGAACGTCTTGTGTGTATGTTTTATTGTAATTACCTCAAAAACACTTCAAAGCATAGGATTTTATGCCCAAATATCGAGGATCAGGGGCATGCTGTTTATGTCCTGTCTGTCTGTGCGTTCGAAACTTTTACCTATGCTATGACCTTTGTTCATGAAATACAGATTTTTCTTGTTCATTTGATTCTCTTTTTTTTGGTCATATGTATAGCTCACATCTTACTTGCCAAGTTTTCTTACAACTAACTCGATGAGTGTCCTGTGATTGTTTACAATTGGTTCCTTTATCGGGCAACGGATGACAGTGTTTGTAAGAGTACTTTGCCCGATATGTTATGTTTGTTGACGACCTCAAAAGTGAAGATTCATAGATGTATAGCGTTGTTTAACATTTAGCAATCGAATTCCGCTAAAATTGTAGTTAGAGTCGCCTTGAACTTACTATGTGTTATGAGTGTTTGTTCCGTTTGTTGAAGGCCTCATGGTGACATTAAGACATTAAGACGAACTTTGCGGAACAACAATGAAAGATGGTATGAATGTCCTCTACCGTTAACCGTGTATCGGCCTTTTCCTGCTACCGTTAGCGTCTTTAACAATTAAATTTTTACCGTGAATCGCCAAAAATGCTAGGGGCTAAAAATGTACTACCGTTAACGTCATATGACTGAAATTTTTACCGTTAACCGCCAAAAGAGTACCCCATTAACATCCTTCTGAAAGCGTTGTTCCACTTGCTTTATCTTACCATGTATTTATAGGGATTTTGTCCCATGTACATTGACTCAATATCCCTTTATTTGTTCATTTTAGCTCACCTGGCTATGCCAGGGTGAGCTTTTGCCATCACTTGGCGTCCGTCGTCTGTCCGTCCGTCGTAAACTTTTTTTCAAAAATCTTCTCCTCTGAAACCACTGTGCCAATTTAATCCAAACTTGGCCTGGGTCGTCACCAGGGTATTTAGTTTTAAAAATGTGTTCGGCTAGTCCGAGGACCAAACAACATGGCCACTGTAACTAAAAAAAGAACATAGGGGTAAATTGCTGTTTTTGGCAAATAACTCAAAAACCGTTGCAGATATCAAAAATAAAAACCGTTGCAGATATCAAAAATCTGACATAATAAAATGGTTCAAAATGACAAGATCTACCATGCAATTTTGAAGAAAATCGGAAAACCAGTCTCAAAGTTACAGCCCTTTGTTCGTAAAATTTTCAAAATTTATACATTTTTTATTTTTTATTTCAAAAACTGTAACAGATAGAGGTGAAGTGTAAATTGCAAAAATGTTTAGCGTATCAAGATCTACATACTCTGAAATTTTGAAGAAAATCCAACAGCCTTGTCGTAGTTATTGACTCTTTTTCACCAAAAAAAATTTCAATGCCATATGGTCATGGGTTATTTCCCTTTAAATTCTGTTTTCAAATCTTATTTGGTTTACTTTTCTCTTTTAAGTTTTAGAGAAATTCCCTGCTATCACTTTATTAAAAATAATTTATTTGTTACATAATCAAGAACAAAAAAGTGTTTTTGTACAAATTTTTACATTTTTTTTGCAAAAATACTTTCAAAATCTATACTCATTTCACAAATTAATAATAATTGTATATAAATGTATATTGTGCCATGTAGTTAGGTTGTTTGCCCACCATATGCTAACATCTCTCCTAGATAAATATTGAAGTAGCATCTTATATTCATTGCCTGCATAACTCTATAACTGACCTGTATGGCTATGCCATGGTGATCCTCTTGCCATCACTGTGTCAGTGGTATGTCCATCGTAAACTTTTCATTCAAACATCTTCTTCTCTGAAACTGCTGGGCCAATTGGAACCAAACTTGGGCACAATGGTCCTTAGTCGGCTCCTTTTAAAAAATGTCTGGCAAATCCGTATCATATCCAAGATGGCCGCCAGCAGGGAATACGGTTTAACATTGAACCCTATGGGAAAGCATTCAAAGATCTTCTCTGAAAGCACTGCGCCAATTGGAACCAAACAATAGCCCTTCGGTGGTCCCCTTTAAAAATTTTGTCCGGCAAGTCTGCATGTCATCCAAGATGGCCACCAGCGGGGAACTTTGTCCAAAATTGGACAGTATCCTCTGAAAATACTGGGCCAATTGGAACCAAACTTACTGAGTCACAATGGTCCTTAGGTGGCCCCTTTTAAAAAATGTGTTCAGCAAGTCCACATCATATCCAAGGTGGCCGCCAGGAGGGAAGGTGTTTTTTAACATTGGACTCTATAGGGAAACATATCCAAAGATCTCCTCTGAAAGTACATGGCCAATTGGAATCATACTTAGTCACAATGGTCTTTACTTGGTCCCCTTCATAAAATGTGTCTGGCATGTCCGCATAGCATCCAAGATGGCGGTCAGCGGGGAACATTGTTTAACCTTGGACCCCATGGGAAATCATTTAAAGATCTCCTCTGAAAATACTATGCCAATTGGAACCAAAAATGAGGCACATTGATCCTTACATGGTCTTCTTCAAGAAAGGTGACAGTCGGTCTATGCCCATCAAAAATAGCTGCCAGTGGGGAACATAGTTTAATTTTGGAAATTTTAGAATGAGAACCTTAAACGTTGTGATTATTTTGCGGACTTAATGTGTCAGCCATGACCCAGGTGAGCGATACAGGCTCTTGAGAGCCTCTTGTTAGACTTGTCAAATATGCAGGCCGGGTCAAGCAAAGGTCAATCACTGGGGCAATCTAATTAAAATTGTCACTGCATGCAACAATTGGCAGATATAATCTTAATTAGATTGATCACTAGGGTTACAAAGGTTAAAAAGGGTTAAATTGTAACTGTAGAATCTTCATTATTTACTGTGGCTGCTGGAGTATGACAACGAATTTGAGATAACACTTACTGTTTTGAGCAAAATAGTTGGTATGCCGTAACTAACCTTCCTGTGGTCAGTTCAAAGGTCAATGTCTCAAAGCCAGAACTTGCCCCTGCAGGGACGGAGTCAGTGTTACCAGATACATCTAGTGCCGTTATGCATAGCCCATTAGATCTTAGGGTTTTTAAGAAAAAAAATTTCTGCTCCCAATTTTCCCCCAAAAATCTCTCACCATCACCAGTACCTCGCTGAGTTGAAAGAAATAGTCTGACCCTCACCCTGTCAATTAGAAATAAAATTTCTTAGCATAGAGTATGGTTAAAAAATAATCCGACCCTCAAACCGGACCAAAAAAAAAAAAAAAAAAACCTGCTAGGGTCACCTCCCGGCAATGTTTATTCTATACGGAATTATCAACGTTACTGTTTCGTATCTTGGCTTTGAAGATTACAATTTATAGATCATTGCGCAGGTGAAAAAATATTTAATTTCAATTAAATAAAGGTTTCTTTGGAAATTCTTGAAACTCTTTTTCAAACGTTTTGTAAAATTATAAATAAACTTCATTCAAAATTTACTGTATAGCATAAATATTCCTGACAGTCCATGGAACAAGCGGAATGTTTACAGTTTACGTTGTAAACAGGCGATGGGAAATCTAAATGAAAATAGAAACAGTGTCTGTAAAGTCATGAAAAGCCCGTTAACATAGATTATTTATTATTTATGCAAACAAGTATTAATGTAACACAATAAGGGTCTAAACATGTAAGTTTTGTGCATCAAACACGACGTTTTATATCCTAACTAGGCACATCTAACCGCTTCACCTACAAAAAAAATCTTTAATTCTTGACTTCGTCGACCCTGAAAATAATTGGTGTGGGGATATTGTTATCTTTATAGTAATTGTTTAAATTGCCTTACATCAGTGAGTTTAAATCGTCTGATGTTACAAGTATTTCAGTCCGGGAAAACGTTGAATCCAACAACTGTTGTCAAATACAACAACTGTAGAGGGTCGTGCACGGGTGTACTAGTAATAAAATGTCACACCACGAGGAACAAAAAATTAGAAATTGGCTAGCACAATAAAATGTCACACCACAAGGAACAAAAAATTAGAAATTGGCTTGCACGATGCCCTTATTCTCAAGTTAATGTGACCTTGCTTTGTTAAGGGTTACAAATGCTGATGGGTGATGGGTCATTTTCTGCACACACTTCTTGACATATATGTTCTATGTTACAATGGTATTTCCCCTTTTCGTGATTTTTACATGTGAATCTACACCTAATGCCACAACTATTTTTGCAACTGTCAAGGTTTTATCAGTGTTTACTTCAGAAAAATGTCTGAATTTCTGGAATTTTATGACCAAATGTCTTAATACACATTTTTAGCTCACCTGGCCCAGGTGAGCTATTGCCATCACATCCGTCGGCATCTGTCGTAAACTTTTTCAAAAATCTTCTCCTCTGAAACCGCTTGGTCAATTTTAACCAAACTTGACCTGAATCATTACTAGGGTAATTTGATTCAAAATTGTGTTTGATAAGGACCAAACAACATGGCTGCCATTACTAAAAACAGCACATAGGGGTAAACTGCTGTTTTTGGCAAATAACTAAAAAAATATAACTGATATCAAAAATCTGACAGGTGTAAAAAAAAAAAGTGATCAGCATGACAAGATCTACCTACCTTGTAATTTTGAAGAAGATCCAAGCACCCGTCTTGGAGTTATTGCCTTTTTTCTGCAAAATTTTCAAAATTTTGTTATTTTTTATTTTTTTATAAAAAAAAACTATTAAAGATAGTGGTCAACTTTAAATTGCAAAAATATCCAGCATATCAAGATCTACCTACCTAGAAATTGTGAAGAAAATCTGTATACGTATAGAGGAGTTATTGTTCTTAATGGTCAAATTTTTTGTAACTTTATACATTTTGCCTTGTATTTCAATAAAGATTTGAGATAGAGGTTAAGATTTAAAGCAAAAATGTTTAGTATGTCAAGAACTACATTTTATCTTCATGATGGAAGTTGTGGACCTCACCCAAGATGGCTTAGTTTAACATTTGACCCTATGGGAAAACACATTCAAAGATCTTTTCCTCCGAGACTACCTAGCCAATTGGAACCATACTTGGTCACAACTGAGCTTAGTTGGTCCCCTTTGAAAAATGTGTGCGGCAACAGGGATGTGATACTTCCGCGGAATCGCGAATTTCCGCGGGTCCGATCCTGACCGATTCCGTTTTTATATGTAATTGTATACTTCCGCCAGGCTGATTTCCGGTTATTTCCGCGGGTCATCAAATGTTTGAATCTCATCCCTGGGCAAGTTCCCATCAGATCCAAGGTGGACAACATAGTTTAACATTGAACCCTATGGGAAAACACATTCAAAGATCTCCTTTGAGACTACTTGGTCACAACTGTCCTTAATTGGTTCCCTTTAAAAAATATGTCTGGCAAGTCCCCATCAGATGTCTTCCAGCAGGGAATTTAGTTTACCATTGGACCCTATTGGAAAACACATTCAAAGATCTTCTCCTTTGAGACTACTTGTCCAATTGAAACCATACTTGGTCACAACTGTCCTTAGTTGAACCCCTTTAAATGATGTGTCCAGCAAGTCCCCATCAAATCCTAGATGGCCACCAGCAGGGAACTTAGTTTAACATTGGACCCTATAGGAAAACACATTCAAAGTTCTTCTCATTTGAAACTACCCAAAGTGAGACATCCACTCCAATTAAAGTATCTCATTAACTTTAAAACAATGTAAATATGTTAATTCAAGCAGTTAAGATAATAAAATTTTAACTACCACGGTACCATAGAACCCAGGGCTATGTCCCTCCATCAGATGACGATAAGAGGAACATTTAACATCATGCATAGCACATATAAGTAATATGATATTACTGTAAATATTGCCTTTTCCCAGTTCTGCAGCCTCAACAAAGGTTGACACATAATTACCTGGAAGAGTCCTGACCCAAGAACCTGGAGATATGGGTACTTATTGGGGCCATATTGTTTTTTATTTGGGAGGGGGCTGGTCAAAATGTTGGGAGATCAAGTTTTTTCTTCTGTTTGGAAAGGGGGATCATGTTTTTTCTTGAATTCAGTTAGTGGGGGATTGATTTTTTTTTATGTTAAATATACAAAATGTAGCATGAAGCTTCCCTGGAGAAGCTTCCACTTATCCATAATGTTTGATGCATGGACCGGATACAGTGTATCATCGAACTGCAATAGATGTTGTTTCTTAATAAATTGTACATAAGAGTGTTGCATAAGAAAGTTTGACCTGTCTTGCACTCTTGATAAAGGATGTCTTGGTCTCATAGAATAGAAATTGTATATAAACACAAAAGGCATTCAAAACATGTGAATCAAACAGGATAAGGAAAATCATTACATATGTTTGGAAATCTTTGATAATATAAATCATGCCATAAATTTTTGTCTGACATGGTGTGAAGGATTGTCTTATCAAATGTCCTTTAATTTTAAATGAATTTGATGCAAAATGATCAAGACATCAATTCTTGTAAAAAAAATAGTAGTCTTACCATGACAAATATTATGAACTTCAATCGAATAAACAAACTGAATTCAGACAAAATGTCAGATGACTTACATTGGATGTATTTCTGGCTTGCATTGGTGGCATGGTAATACAAAAAAAATACATTAGTTTTTGAAATGTTAGAATAAGCGTCTTCCTGTAACCAACCTATTGTTATATAATTTCAGAATATTATGTTTGAATATATTTGTGGTATAAACATTTACATGTATATACACTTCTTTTTTGTTTTTGTATGTATATACATTGTGTAAGTACATGTTAGTTTCCTGCTTCTTGTACATTTAGATTTTATGGCATTTGGCAAAAAAAAGAAACAAGCATGCGGTTTATAATTCATGTAATTTTCATTTAACAATTACCGGTAAGTATTATATAAAGCAAAAGCCAAAATTTCAGTGTGATAGATTAAGATTTAAAGAACATCTCAAATCCCATTTTCAAAAATAATAGAAAAATATTGTTTTTGTGTGTTTGGATTTTACCAAAAAAAATATTTTTTAAAGAATAAGAGGTAATGCCAGCTGATTGACCCTATAGTAATCAGCCTGTCGATCTGTCAGCATCTTCTATGTCATATGTATACAATAACTCAACATTGCCTTCACCGATCTTTTTGATTTTTTTTATTTTTTCAGATGAACAATGGGTCAGACTTTGTCTGAACCTGTAACAACAAAGTCTACATCGACATGTCAGAATTCCTTTGTGAGGGTTGGTTCATCATGCATGCAGGGATGGAGAATAAGTATCCTCTTATATAATGATGGCTACAAGAATGTCAGTTTTCATGTGGACATCAGTATTTTTAATCAGATGACACAAAACTACTTAATTTCACATAAATTGGCACGATAAAGAAGCACAACACATTATTTTTGAGGCAGATAAATTTCGTTATGCCTCCGAGGATTGAAGATTCAGGGCATAATAGTTTTTGGTCAGTTTCTCTGTTTGCCTGCAAAATTTTTAACATAAGGTCTATCTGTTAAATGAACAATTGCTTCTATATTTCACACAGTGTATTCTGCAAGACATTTTTTTTAAGATTGTGTATTAGAAAATTTGTACCTTGTGACCTTGTTCTAAGCATATGATGGTTTTTTTTAAAACTTTTACATTAGGTATATCGCTTGAATGGTAAATGATAGGTCTTTATATTTCAAATGTGTATAAGGCCATTGTTTTTTATTTTTAGTTTTATGAACCCTCCAACTCTAAAAATTTGGCCCCGAAATTGAAAAAAAATTTGCTTTTTGAATTTTATTTTTATTATTTTTTCCTACCTTACAAATATTTGGCCTATTATTCAATGAAATTCCTATTGTTTTAATCCAAATTACATTTTTTTCTGGCTGACTTCAATTTTTCTTGAATTTTATTTTTTTCCTTCCTCCTACCCAACAACATTTAGGAAAAAAATCATAAAACTAAAAATTAAAAAACAATGGTCTAATTTACCTTTCAGTTGATACCTGATTGTCAAAATCCAGAAGAACACCTTGGCATTCATTTTTTTCTAACACTGAATTTATATTCTGTATGAGAAGTGATAGGTCTTTTGTATTTGATATTTGTATTCCTTGTAATGAAACCTTTCAATTGAAAATGATTGGCAAATTTAAAATTAAAAAGATGGCCAGTTCCCTTTTTTTTCGGTTGCAAGAAGAGAGACCATAGAAAATAAGTGGAGAACTATATCTGCTGCACTTGAGGATTGAGCACACAATTGTATCATATATATATGATTTTCAATAATTATTGAAATATAGTAAATATATATCATTGTATATTACTATCACGATTATATATGTATTTTTCTTCAATATATACTTATTTTGTAATTATAACACTAATGTTTTTTTTCTGAAAGTAAAGAATTACAAAAGAAATTCATTTTAAATACAATCAGGATATTTGCACAATAAATCTCTTGGAAACTTGTAAAGTTATTACGTATTCAGTCATATTAACATAAACATTAATTAGTTCACAACATCTACAAATGTATATCAGTGAAGCAAGTTTTTCATGAATTAACCATCAGGGTGCCTTCACTACTGATTTTAGTCACTTGAATTTTTTTTTAGAAGGGTCCAACTCTGTGCAATGAGCATAATTATTTGCTAGCCATGTGGGCTTCTGTTCTGACTTTATTGAAGACCAGAACAGAATTTATAAGGACATTCTGCAGATCAGTATCCCAGTATGTTATCCAGAGATAAATTTCCTTAACCATTTGTACCAGACATGGAAGATGCACATACTGAATTGTTATCTATACCAGGAGATAAAGATACCTGCTTTTTTGGTGTCTATGATGGTCATGGAGGTATGTAAACATTTACCACTAATTACTGTGGATAACCTCTGACTTTACCCATATTTCTCTCGCAGAATATCAAGATAGCTACCTGTCTTCACAGGTAAACTGAATGTTCACACTTCCTATTGTTACAGCAACTTTCATCCATGCCTGAAGGGTTTCATCCTCTAGGAAAAATCCATCAAACTACAAGTAATTCCAATTCAGTAATGAACAATAATTGTTTACTTATACAAGTAAAGTTTATATAACACTGGGACCCCCGATTGTAAGATGGGTATGATACCTGGCAAATAATCATGTATAGAAACAAACTTGATTTTTATCCCATCTAACTGATAGATAATCATGATAATACCAGGAATACACTCTCTGGTAACTACCCTAGTAAAATTTACAAAACTTTGAAATGCTGTCTTTACCATGTTGGCATCATGATGACTGCACCCAGGACTGGATAAATATCCTATACCTTTAATATTGTGGCCACAACCGTAAGGCAATGCAGTTGCCAATTCTTTTATCCAAAATAATTCTCTATTTGTACAGTCAGGTCTACTAAGACTTGGGCTGTTTGTGTAGTGGTAAACTTTTCAATTATGCAAACTGGCATGTTTAGGCATTGATCCTGATCAGGCTGACTGCTATGATTATGCAGAACCTTAAAGTTAGGTTTTTGTTTTCATAATGATGTACATTCATTCATCTAAGTTTCTACTACATACAAAAGCCCACTTAATGTACATTCAATACATTTTACTGTAAATGACATTTTTCGGAAGAACGATCCAAAAGGTCATATGATTTTGTTGTGGAAGTTTGACCAGTTAAGTTACTGGTAAACAAAGAATTGGTGATTAACATATTACATGTACATGTAGATGTTTATACGACCGCAAAAATTTTGCGGTCGTATTATGGTATGGCGCTGGTGTCGGCGTCTGTGGACAGCATAACTTTTATTCTAGTGGACAGATTGCTATCAAATTTTAGTATGATGTTTGTTAGCACATGCTTAAGCCCGGGTTTTAGTTTCACGGACCCTGCCCCATCGGTTTTAGAGAAAGGGGCCAAAAAGGGGTAAAATTAGGTATTTTCGTGTCTGTGGACAGTATATATTTGGTTCTAGTGGACTGATTGTTTTCAAATTTTAGTATAATGTTTCTGGCACATTCTTGAGAAACTTTGTTTTTCTTTTAAGTTGTAGCCCCACCCATTTCAGAATTAGGGGCCAAAAAGGGTTAAATTGGGTGTTTTCATATATTTGACTGTAGAATGTTTAGTATTTATCAGATTTTTATGGGGTTTCTTTTAATGTACTCCTTAGAAAATTTCCAATCTGTAGTATGCAATGGATTTCATGTTGCATGTACCATTCATGAGATACTAGTAAATGGGGCCCAAAAGGGGTGAATTTCAAAAATTTTAATTTTTTTATTCTAAATATGTTAAACTTTTATTTTTCATCGGATTTCGGTGGGATTTTTTTCTTTGGATTCCTCTTGATCTAAGCTTTCAGATATATGCCAAAGGATTTGGCAAAGCTCTTACCATTTCCGAGCTACAAAGGGTCAAAGGGGTCAAAATTGTAATTTTTTTTTAATAGGTTGAATCTTTATTTTTCATCAGATTTCGATGGGATTTTTTTCTTTGGATTCCTCTTGATCTAAGCATTCAGTACTATGCTAACAGATTTGGTGCAGCTCTTACTGTTTCCAAGCTACAAGGGGTCAAAGGGGCCAAAATTGCAATTTTTCTAAATATGTAAAATACAAATCTTTAATTTATTTTTCATTGGATCTCGATGGGATTTTTTTTCTTTGGATTCCTCTTGATCTAAGCTTTCAGTAATATGCCAACGGATTTGGCGTAGCTCTTACTTACCGTTTCCGAGCTACAAGGGGTCAAAGGGGCCAAAATTGCTATTTTTCTAAATATGTCAAATCTTTATTTTTCATCACATTTCGATGGAATTTTTTTCTTTGGATTTCTCTTGATGTAAGCTTGTAGTTCATAGTAACATATTTTGCATAGCTGTTACGTTTATTTGTCTCGTTCGCGACGAAAGGCGCGGAAAGGGAGACATATGCATACAAAGTATGGCAGTGACGGCATAAACTTTCATGTTAAAGTTTTGTGATTAGGTCATTTTATCAGTAACTATAAGTGGTAGGTCAATGATATTTGGTATAAAGGGTGGTCTTGAGTAGTACATGACAGTCTGCTATATGGCTTATGTCTGTGACCTCAATTTCACGATCCAATGAACATGTTAAGTTTTTGTGCTTAGGTTAGTTACTCAGTAACTTTAAGTGGTTGGTCAATGATATAAGGTATGTAGGTTGGTCTTAAGTAGTACATGACAATCTGCTATATGGCTTTTGTGTTAGGTCAATGATATTTAGTATATAGGTTCGTCTTGAGTAGTACATGACAGTCTGCTATATGGCTTTTGTCTGTGACCTCAATTTCACGGTCTAGTGAGCATGTTAAGTTTTTGTGATTAGGTTAGTTTCTCAGTAACTATGTGGTTGGTCAATGATATAAGGTATGTAGGTTGGTCTTAGGTAGTACATGACAATCTGCTATATGGCTTTTGTCCTTGACCTCAATTTCACGGTCTAGTGAGCATGTTAAGTTTTTGTGATTAGGTCATTTTCTCAGTAACTAAGTGTTAGGTCAATGATAATTGGTTTATAGGTTGGTCTTGGGTAGTACATGACAATGTGTTATATGGCTTTTGTCTGTGACCTCATTTTCACAGTCCAGTGATCATGTTGAGTTTCCAGGTATCTATTAATGTATGGTCAATAATATTTGGTATGTGGGTTTGTCTTAGATGGAACATGACAACATGCTGTTTGACTTAAGCTCTTGACCTCATTTTCACAGTCTAGTGAACTTGTTTGGTTCTCCAGTATCTATATCAGTGGTAGGTCACTGATATTTGGCATTTTGGTTTTTGGTTATACATAACAGTTTGCTATATTGCTTTTGTCAGTAACCTAGTTCACAGTCTAGCCAACATATTAAGTTTTCTGAATTAGTCAGTTTGAGTTTTTAAATCAGTTCTGTGACCAAGTAGGGACGGGCGAGACATCAATTTTGGTCCACACTTGTTATCAGTAAGTGATCAAAAGGGTTGATTTTTTTCTCTAGTTTGTGTTCATAGCTTACTGTGTCAAGCTTCTTTTTGTGTACATCTAAATGTGTCAAGCTCTTTACTGTGTCCACATTCACTTTAAACTACTTTTGTTGAAATTCAGTGGTCGACATGCTGCGGTCGTATCATGCTGGGCTCGGCGTAGCTCTTTATTAACCAGTTTTTGACCTGCAAGTAGAAATTGTTTGAGTGTGTTCTAGATTATTAGAAAATGAAAGAATGTCAGAAAGGGGATGTTGTTCTTAATAGATTTGTTATTTACAATGCTTAAATGAAGCTACCAAGTACTGAAGTAGCAATATAGCCTCAGGGAAATAAATCTCTACCAGCAGAGGTATCAACATGGTTATAGTAAATGAGGATAATTTTTTTTTAAATTTGCTTACCTCACAAATTGCTTATAAAGTACAGAATTGCGAAAGTAAAGTCCACGTTGGCCAAAGTTGCACAATATCTGTATTTACACGTCATTTAATGTTGTATAAACATATGTTTGTATGTTTTGTATGTTCTGTAATTGTATTTGCTTGGCCTCTATGGGCATAAATTTGCAAATAAATAAATATATTACCCTACCGTCTGCCTCGGCTCCAGTTAGGAAGAGTGTTTAATGTCCATGCCTGCTTACTGACATGTCCCACATCAACAATATTGGTGTGTATGATGCATTTTGGAAAGACAACAACAACGCATGCTTCGGATACTGACTGTGACCTAGGTATATTTTACACATGAGTGACATGGTTAGGTAGGATGGTTTAAGTCCATTCCTGCTTACTGACATGTCCCATATCAACCATATTGGTATGTATGATGCATCTTTGGATGACAACAACATTGCAAGCTTCTGATAAGACTGATTTCTGCTTACTGACATGTCCCACATCAACCATATTCAATGGTATGTATGATGCATTTTGGGATAACAACAATGCATGCTTTGGATGTTGTCTGTGACCTACATTTTACACATGAGTGACTTGGTTAATTTAGAATGGTTAAAGTCAATTCCCACTTGCTGACATGTCCCAAATCTACCACATTATATGTGGGATAACAACAACAATGCATGCTTTGGATGCTGAACCTGACTTATATTTAATGTATGAATGACTTTGCAATGTAGAATGGTTAAAGTTCATTTCTGCATACTGACATGTCGAACATCAACTTAAATGGTATGTAAGATACATATTGGGATGACTGCTGCATTGAATGCTTTTGATGCAGTCTGTGACCTACATTTTTATGCATAAATGAATCCATGAAAAAGAATGATGATACATGTAGTCCATTCCTGTTTATTGACATGTTTAACGTGTGACATGTGTGACAATGCTTACATTAGCAGGCTGTGGCTGCTTACTATATTTAAAAATAAGAAAAATGTTCTTTGCTTTTTTGCAAAAATATTTATAATAAATGTGATAAAAGGTGCCCTAAAAGTGTAATTTATTATGCTTTATGTTTCCTGAAGAAACAAAATTTCCCTATCTATTCAAAACTTACAGGAAACATTACTGAAATATGTCTTTTGAACTTGGGCTTAACTTCATGATCTAGTAAAGTTAAGTAAACATATACTTGTATCAGCAGGAGTGATGTGATATTTTGTATGAAGCTTGGTATTTAATGAGTTTTTACATATGTAAGTGATTTTCATTGAATGACAACTGTTTGTCATAACTTTAACTGTAAATATTAATAAAATTTGGGTCTAAGATTTCCTGGCATGCATCTCGGGGAATGATTTGAATAGGTTTAAAGTTTGATGTTGATGAATCATATCCTGTAAGTGATTTTTTAGTTTATCAGACAACTACATTGTACCTCCTGTTTGCTCAAGATAAACCAAATTTCTGTCTGAAATTGAACTTCGAATATTTTTTATGGATTTGCATCACAAAAAAATTCTGTCACACTTTTCTCAGGAACCACATATCCCAGCCGTCTGAAAGTAAGCACTGAGTATTAGAATGGGGACCTATACCATCTAATTGAGTTGGATCTCTTGCTTGCCCACTTTTTTTTTTGACAGAACTTAGAATATTTTTCGCTTTTTAGCTCACCTGGCCAAATGCCATGTGAACTTTTGCCATCACTCAGCGTCCGCCATCTGTCTGTCTATTAACTTTTTTCAAAGATCTCCTCCTCCGAAACTACTGGGCCAAAGCTAACCAAACTTGGCCTGAATAATCACCAGGGTATGCACTTTCAAGTTTGTGATTTTTATATATTTTATGAAAGGATATGGAGTAAATGAACATGAGACCATAACACAAATGCAATAATTTTAATGAGCTGTATGGCCATTTCAGAAATTAATTCCTCATCAGCAGCACTAGAACCCGTAGACCAAACAACATGGCCGCTGTTACTAAAAGTACAGCATAGGGGTAAATTGCTGTTTTTAGATCACCTGGCCTGAAGGGCCATGTGAGCTATTGTCATCACTATGCGTCCATCATCTGTCGTCTGTCGTCCGTCTGTCAACAATTTCAAAAATCTTCTCAGAAACCGCTTGGCCAAATGTAACCAAACTTGGCCTGAATCATCACCACGGTATGGCTTCTCAAAGGTATGTTCGATTAGTTGGCTGGTCAAAAAACATGGCTGCAATTGCTAAAAATAGAACATAGGGGTAAATTGCAGTTTTTGGCTAATAACTCGAAAACAGTTACAGATATAAAAAATCTGACTTGAGTAAAAATGATCAGCATGATGAGATCTACCCACTGTGCAATTTTGAAGAAAATAGCCTTTTTCTGTTAAATTTTCAAAATTTTTGCATTTTTAGTTCTCCTTAACGAAGTTGAGGGGGACTATTGGAGAACCCCCCGGCATCTGCGTCCGCGTCTTCGTCCGCGTCCGCATTTAGGTATATATCTTGGTACCTATGAAGGGTAGGGTCATCAAACTTTGTGTACAGATGTATCTTGGGCTAACTCACAGCCTCCAGGAACATTAGGTCTCTTTGACCTATATTTTCCGCTTGACTGGCTTTCATTTAATTTTAGGTCCAAGTTGATATCTCAGTAACTGCACATGGTAGGATCATCTAACCTTGCATGTGCATGCATCTTTTGGGGTAGGTCAGCATCCAGGCAAAATTAGGTCACTTTGACCTATATTTTCCGCATGATCGACTTACATTCAAGTTTATGTCCGAGTTCAGACATTCAAGTTTACGTCCGTGTTCAGATCTAAGTTACTGTACATGGTACAATCATCTAACCTTGCATGTGCATGCATCTTTGGGGGTAGGTCAGCATCCAGGCAAAATTAGGTCATTCTGACCTATATTTTCTGCATGATTGACTTACATTGAAGTTTACGTCGGAGTTCAGATCTAAGAAACTGTACATGGTAGGATCATCTAACCTTGCATGTGCATGCATCTTTGGGGGTAGGTCAGCATCCGGGCAAAATTAGATCACTTTGACCTATATTTTTCGCATGATTGACTTACAATCAAGTTTACGTCCGAGTTCAGATCTAAGTAACTGTATATGGTACAATCATGATCTGACCTTGCATGTGCATGCATCTTTGGCAGTAGGTCAGAATTCAGGTAAAATTAGGTCACTTTGACCTATATTTTCCGCATGAGTGACTTACATTCAAGTTTACGTCTTGAGTTCAGATCTAAGTAACTGTACATGGTAGGATCCTCTCACCGTGCATTTGCATGCATCTCTTGGGGTAGGTCAGCATTCATGAAAAATTAGGTCACTTTGACCTATATTTTCTGCATGATCGAATTACATTCAAGTTTATGTCCGAGTTCAGATCTAAGCAACTGTACATAGTATAATTATATAACCGTGCATGTGCATACATCTTTTGGGGTAGGTCAGCATCCAGGCAAAATAAGTCACTTTGACCTATATTTTCTGCATGATTGACTTGCATTCAACTTTACGTCCCAGTTCAGATCTAAGGAACTGTACATGGTAGGATCATCTAATCTTGCATGTGCATGCATCTTTGGGGGTAGGTCAGCATCCAGGCAAAATTAGGTCACTTTTCCGGTTATGTCCGAATTCAGGTCTTGGTTACTGTACATGGTAAGATCATCTAGCCTTTGTATACATGCATAAAGTATGGTAAATGAGCACCCTGGCCAAATAGGGTTTCTGTGTCCATGTGCCATAACGTGGCGAACTTTGTAATCGTTGATTACCTATGTTTTATTTTTTATTTCAAAAAGTGTAACAGATAGAGGTCAAGTGTAAATTGCAAAAATGTTCAGCATATCAAGATCTACTTACCCTGAAATTTTGAAGAAAATCCATAAACCCTTGGAGGAGTTGTTGCCCTTTTTTCACCGAATTTTTTTCGTATTTTGTATTTTTCAGCTATTATTTCCAAATTATAGAAGATGAAGGTTAAGTGTAAATTGATGAAATGTTTGCCATGCTGTGGTGACTTCAAAACTGATGTTGGAAATTGTTCCTTGACCGACACTTTCAAAATGGCCGCCAAAAAAAGGCGGGAAAATTCAACATTGTCCAATTTCAATGAAATTTGGTTTCCAAATAGATCTTGATGTTGCGAGTTCAAATCCGGTGTTGAAAATTGTTCCTTACCGCCATTTTCAAAATGGCCGCCAGAAAAGGCGGGAAAATTCAACATTGTCCGATTTCAATGAAATTTGGTTTCCAAGTAGATATTGTGACTTCAAAACCGATGTTGAAAATTGTTCGTTGACCGCCATTTTCAAAATGGCCACCAAAAAAGGCGGAAAAATTCAACATTGTCCGATTTCAATGACATTTGGTTTCCGAATAGGTCTTGATGGCTCATCTTCAAAACTGATGTTAGAAATTTTTCATTGACCGCGGCCGCCAAAAAGGTGGGAAAATTCAACATTGTCCGATTTCAATGACATTTGGTTTCCGAATAGGTCTTGATGGCTCATCTTCAAAACTGATGTTAGAAATTTTTCATTGACCGCCATTTTCAAAATGGCCACCAAAAAGGCGGGAAAATTCAACATTGTCTGATTTCAATGACATTTGGTTTCCAAGTGGATATCAATGTTGAGACTTCAAAACCGGTGTTGAAAATTGTTCGTAGACCGGCATTTTCAAAATGGCTGCCAAAAAAGGCAGGAAAATTCAACATTGTCCGATTTCAATGAAATTTGGTTTTCAAATAGGTCTTGATGTCGCAACTTCAAAACTGATGTTAAAAATTGTTCGTTGACTGCCATTTTTGAAATGGCCACCAAAAAAAGGCGGGAAAATTCAACATTGTCTGATTTCAAGGAAATTTGATTTCAAATAGATATTGATGTTGCGACTTCAAAACGGTCCTTAGCAAGAACCTTTTTTGTCAAAAAAAAAAGCCCAACAAAGAAATATAGTAAAAGATGATCAGACTTTAAAAAAAGTTCAAGATATTGGAGGTGTTCGAGCTACAAAAGTTTGAGAAACTGCAGATCAACTGTATAACTTACAATGTTTGCTTGATTAAGGCAACTGAAAGCCAGGTGAGTGATACAGGCTCCTGGGAGCCTCTGGTTTGTAAGTAACTCAAAAATCGTTACAGATATCAAAATTCTGAAGGTATAAAAATGATCAGCATGATGAGATCTACCCACCCTGAAATTTTGAAGAATATCTGATTTCTCGTCGTGGAGTTGTTGCCTCTTCATAATTCTTTTTTAGCTCACCTGGCCTAGCTTTTGCCATCACTTTGCGTCCATTGTCTGTCTGTCTGTCAACACTTTCAAAAATCTTCTCCTCTGAAACTGCTGGGCCAATTGTAACCAAACTTTGCCTGAATTATCACCAGGGTATGCAGTTTAAAAATTATGTTCGATTAGTCTGTAGATCAAACAAGATGGCCACTGTTACTAAAAACAGAACACAGGAGTAAATTGCTGTTTTTTGCAAATAACTCAAAAAGCGTTAGAGATATAAAAAATCTGACATGGAGGCAAAAAATGATCAGCATGGGAAGATCTACCTGCCCTGCAATTTTGAAGAAAATCTCAAACCCATCTTGGAGTTATTGCCCTTTTCCCGTTAAAAATTTGTGCATTTTTTATTTCAAAAAGTGTAACAGATAGAGGTCAAGTGTAAATTGCAGAAAGATTCAGCATGTCAAGATCTACCAAAACCTGAAATTTTGAAGAAAATCCAAAACCCCTTGTAGGAGTTATTGCCCTTTTTTCACGGATTTTTCAAAATTTTCATATTTTTCGTCTTTTATTTCCAAAACTATAGAAGATGAAGGTGTAGTGTAAATGATAAAATGTTTGCCATGCTATGTGGACTTCAAAACTTGCGTTGAAAATTGTTCGTTGACTGCCATTTTCAAAATGGCCGCCAAGAAAGGCGGGAAAATTCAACATTGTCCAATTTCAATGAAATTTGGTTTCCAAATAGGTATTGATGTTGCAACTTCAAAACCAACGTTAAAAATTGTTCGTTGACCGCCATTTAAAAAGTGGCTGCCAAGAAAGGCCGGAAAATTCAACATTGTGCGATTTCAATGAAATTAGGTTTCCAAATAGGTATTGATGTTGCAACTTCAAAACCAACATTAAAAATTGTTCGTTGACCAACATTTAAAAAATGGCCAAGAAAAAAGGCTGGAAAATTAAACATTGTCCGATAACAATGAAAGTTGGTTTCCAAAAAGATATTGATGTTGCGACTTTAAAACCGGTGTTGAAAAGTGTTCGTTTACCGCCATTTTCAAAATGGCCGACAAAGAAGGCAGGAAATTCCACATTGTCTGATTTCAATGAAAGTTGGTCTCCAAATAGATATTGATGTTGCGACTTCAAAACCAGATTCGAAAATTGTTTGTTGATTGCCATTTTCGAAATGGCGGTAAAAAAGGCGGGAAAATTCAGCATAGTCTTGATTTCAATGAAATTTTGTTTCCAAAAAGATATTGATGTGGTAACTTAAAAATATTGTCGCTGACTGCCATTTACAAAATGATGTCTCAGCTTCAAAACTGGTGTTGAAAGTGGTCCTTTGCAAGAACGTTTTTGTCAGAAAAGCCCAACAAAGAAATATAGTAAAGCATGATCAGATTTAAAGTAAAGTTCAAGATATTTTTGGTGTTTGAACTACCAAAGTTTGAGGGACTGAAGTTCAACTATATAACTTACAATGTGAGCTTGATTGTGGCAGCTGAAAGCCAGGTGAGCGATACAGGCTCCTTGGTGCCTCTGTTTTTTTTTTACTTTTCGTCTTATATATTGAAAAGGATAGAGGACAGGTAAATTTTAAATTACGAAAATGGTCAGCATGCTAAGATCTACATGTCCTGTAATTTTAAAGAAAATCTGACAAACCATATAGGAGTTATAGACCCTTTTGCTTTAAATTTTCATTATTACTTTAATTTCAAAAACTATTTGAGATAGAAGTTAAGTTTGAATTGCAAAAGTGCTAAGCTTATCAAGGACTACCATTTCTACATATGTCCTGCAGTTTCGCATCTCATCCAAGATGGCACCCAGCGGGAAATATAGTTTAATGCAGGTACTCTATGGGAAAGTCATTCAAAGATCTTTTCCTCTGAAAATACTGAGCCAATTGTGAACCAAACTTGGTCACAATAGTCCATTGGTGATCCCCTTCAAAGTTTGTGATTTTATGTTTGTACCTCATCCAAAATGGCCACCAGTGGGAAACATATATTTTAAAATAGTGACTGGCCTATGGGAAATGCATTCAAAGATCTTCTCTGAAAGTACTGAGCCAATGGGAACCAAACTTGGTCACAGTAGTCCTTTGGTGGTTTCCTTCAAAGTTTGTGACTTTTATGTTTGTACCTCATCCAAGATGGCAACAATGTGTGAATATCCTCTCAGAAACTGTAACATCTGGTGAACTGATGTATAAGTTTGGATAATAATGGACGGTCGCTTGGTGACCATGAATAAAACCAGTCACCAGGTGAGCAGTACAGGCTCATTTGAGCCTCTAGTTGTGTTTGTTACATTTTTCTCAGGAACAACTTATTCCTGCCACCTTCAATTTTGCATGGGATATCAGTATGGGGACCTTTTACTGTGTAAGAGTATGGGAACTTTTGCATGCAAACTTCCTACTAGTATTTGAAGGAACTTAGAGTAATTTTTGCATTATAACGCAGGTTACACATGTCTTCCATGGAAGACTTACTGCTGAGTTTTTAGCTCACCTGGCTATGCCAAGGTGAGCTTTTGCCATTACTTTTTGTCCATTGTCTGTTATCTTTGTTCATCCCTCGTTTGCTCACTTTAAAAAATCCTCTTCTCTGAAATCACTGGGCCTAAAACTTCAACTGAATCAGCAATAGGGTATCTAGTTTCAGATTTGATACGTTCTGTGTCCTAGGTCAAACAACATGGTGGCTGTTACTAAAAATAGAACTGCCTGAATATAGGGGTAAATTGCAGTTTTTGGCAATTACTAGTAACTTGCAAACCTTTACAGATATAAAACATAGGTAAACAACGATTACAGAGTTCGCCTCATTATGGCACTTTGTCACAGTAACAAAATTTTGACTGGATGTTGACATCACATTTGCATGCCTAAGGAAGGTTACATGATCCTACCATGTTAGTGACTGAGATCTGAACTTGCCTGAAAACTTGGACATAAATCACTCATGTGTTAAACATAAGTCAAAGTGACCTACTTTTGCCTGGATGCTGATGTACCATCAGGGATGCATGCCTATGCAAGGTTACATGATCCTACCATGTAAAGAGGTCTGAACTTGTCCAAAAACTTGGATGTAAATCAATCAAGCGGAAAATATCGTTCAAAGTGACCTAATTTTGTCTGGATGCTGATCTACCATCAGAGTTATATGCATATGCCAGGTTACATGATTGTACCATGTATAGT
>MJUU01018642.1:0-22231 GCA_002080025.1 Modiolus philippinarum
TTCATTGTGAGAATCAAGACTCTTTGAATAAAATTTATCCGCAGATTCCATTTTGGATTGAAATAAGTTAGCTTGTTGAGCTGTAATTTTCTCAAGTGCATCACTGAAGCTCCGCTCCATTCTTGTAATAACCTGTTGAAACATTGTATTTGGAAGAATTTTTTCATCAAACAGTTGTAAACATTTCTCATATGTTTTATTGATTCAGTTTCCAGTTTTATATATGTTTCCAGTTTTATATATGTTTTATATATGTTTTATTCGTCTACTAAAATCCAAGCTACTATTTTGACTACATGAGTATAGAGAGTATAGGGAAACGAAACTATTACTAAAAGTCTTAAAGTCTATTAATTTGACTAACTACCACAAAGTTAAGTTAAACATAAACATACAACATTCTCCCCCACTAAAAAATCACCTAATACATTTAACACCCAAGTCAATGCAGACATTAAATTGCTTAATCGTCAAACCCATATCTACTTGGTTTCTTAATTTCACGTGTAGAACGCCGAATGCATGGAGGCGATTCAATCGGATTGCTGTCAACTGCAAGTGGTGTGCCTTCAGTATCGTTATTAATACATTCACTAATTTCTGTTGTGTTTTCGTTGGCAACTGAATCAATAAAATTGCCATTGTCAGTTTGTCCTGGTGGAGCTAAATGTCGAGTAGATACAGTAGTTTCTCGTCCATCGGGCAATCTAACATGAGCATAAGACGGATTTGCCTCTAATAGATCTACTTCCTCTACGAGAGGTTCATATTTATTTGCCCTGACATGTTTTTTCATCAAGACAACACCAGGATGTGCTAGCCAAGAAGGGATAGATTGCCCAGAGAATGATCGTCTTGTAAAGTTGAAAAACCTTTCATGCGGAGTACAGTTAGTTGAAGTACATTACAAACTTCGAATAGAGTGCAGTGCATCGGGCAACACAATTTCCCACTGACTCTCATTTAGTCCCATAGATTCTAATGCTAAAGTTACAGTTTTCCAGATTATACCATTTTAACGTTCACATTGCCCATTACTCTGTGGGCTATACGGTGTTGTTCTGCTAGTAGCTACACCATGCGATTGAAGAAATGTTTTGAATTCTGCGCTCATGAAAGATTGGCCACGGTCAGAGTGAATATAAACCGGCATGCCAAATAGAGCAAATAATTGTCGTAAACACTGAATAACTGTAGCAGTTGTCATATCAGAGCATGGAAATGCAAACGGGAATCTTGAATATTCACCCACAATGGTGAGAACAACTTCTTTGTACTCACAGACGGCAGCGGTCCTTTAAAATCAATACTTAAACGTTCAAAAGGCTGAGTAGCTTTAACAAGAGGCGATGCATTCGGTTTGGCATACTGGGGTTTCACTTTTGCACAAATCGGACATTGCCTAGTTATTCTCTTGACATCATCAACAGAGTAAGGTAAGTTCTTTGTACGGACAAAATGAAGAAGGCGATTGACACCTGGATGGCATAGAGCATTGTGTAACTCAGAAAGAGTATCTGCACTGACAGATGAGCAGTATGCCCTAGAGAAGCAGTCAGCTCAGGCATTGTTTCGACCAGGTCGGTATTTATATCGTAACTATAGCAGCACAATTCAGTTCTCCAGCGAATAATTTTGTCATTTTTCACCTTTCCATGCTTTTTCGAGTCAAACATATAAGACACTGCTTCTTGATCAGTGATGAGGGTAAAGTGTTTTCCGCTAAGTAAATGTCTCCACTTCCTTACTGATTCTACTATAGCACATGCTTCCTTTTCTATGGGTGAATGTCCTAATTCGTGAGCGTTCAAAGTTCTTGAAAAGAAAGCAACAGGTCTTCCGCCTTGATTGAGACTTCCGGCTACTGCCGAATCTGAAGCATCGGTTTCTACCACAAAGGGAAAAGCTTCATCAATTGCACTTATACTTGCGTTTTCTAGGTCAGATTTCAGATCGTTAAATGCTTTCTCCGCAGTAATATCTAACGGAAACGATGCAGCATTAGCTAAAGGTTTGATTTTGTCTGAAAATCTTGCAATCCATTGACTATAGTAAGAAAACATTCCAACGGCTCTTTTAACCGATTTACTACTGCAGGGAACAGGCAGTTCCCTAAGAGGCTTCATGCGAACAGGATCTGGTCGCAAAACTCCTTAACTAATGGAATATCCAAGAAGGTTGACGGATTCAACCGAATACACACATTTGTCCTCGTTAAATGTTAGCTGATGTTTGTCGGCAACATCAAGAAATTTTCGTAAATTTTCATCATGTTCAGCCTGGTCCATTCCTCCAATTGTGATATTTTCGATGTACACAAATACAGCTTTTAATTTGTTTTCAGCAACTAGACGGGTCATGACCCTTTGAAAAGAAGAAACTCCATTTGTAACACCGAACGGGACTCGTCGAAATTGATACAAGCGACCATTTGCTTCAAAGGCAGTATACTTTTTCTCATGCTCTCTTAACGGGATTTGATGATAGGCGCTACGTAAATCAAGCGTACTGTATACTTTGTATTTGGCGATATCTGAAACCATCTGATTTATGATCGGAAACGGATATGCATCAAGTTCTGTATACCTATTAATAGTTTGAGAATAGTCTACCACTAGTCTTTTCTTGTGCCTTTCATTTGATGTAACTAAAACTTGAGCTCTCCATGGTGACGAACTAGGCTCAATGATGCCCTCGGCGAGCAATCTAGATGTCTCCTTTTCTATAAACGCTCTATCATCGGTACTGTACTTTCGTGATTTTGTTGCAATAGGGCGACATTCACTTGTTAAATTTGCGAACAGTTCCGGTGGGTCAACAGTCGAAGCAGCCAGACTACAGACGGCATTTCAGTCATTTATTTCTACGGCTGGTCTGCTTCCCCCAAAATTTATTTTGATACTTTCATGTTTCTTCATGAAGTCCTGTCCTAATATTACATCACAACAGAGTTTTTCAAGCACAGATAATTGCATATTCTGACAGAAATGTCCGTCAATGTCCAAGTTTATTTTACAAGTTCCTACTAAAGGACTGCTAAGAGCACTGGATGCCATTGACACACTTCCACTATCATCATTTAATGTTACTGACATTGATTGAGCAAATTGTCTGTCTGTCAATAAAACTCTAATGTACGTGCCTGATCGAACATTGTCTTGAGATCGAGAGTTTTATTTTCTAATAACCGCTGTCGAACTATTTGTGAACTTAAACTATTTATAAAGGCATCCCTGACGTACTCCTCTTTGTATTTTTCGGCTGATACTTGTTGAAAATTACAATCTTTTGCCAATACTTTTAATTCTTGTAGAAATTGATCTAGAGTCTCACCAGATTGCTGTCTACGTGTAATTAACAAATGTCTTGCTAATACTTCGTTCTTTGGTCGAACGTACACAGCTTCCAACAGTGTCATAGCATTATCGTAATTGTTACACTCACTGATATATTCACTGAGACACAAAATTGATCAACATATTGAGTTTGTCTGGTGGATTATCATCTCCCGCAGAGTTTAAAAGTTTGTAAAAGTTCGTTTCCAGTGAAACCATTCTTTCGCTGCCGTAGCTGAATCAGGATTGGCATCTAGCCGTTCTGGTCTGAGGTATTTGTACATGTTGATTTTAGTAGACGAAACTGTAGAAGATTTGAAGTAATGCGCAATTCATCAGATGATATATATGTTTTATTCGTCTACTAAAATCCAAGCTACTATTTTGACTACATGAGTATAGAGAGTATAGGGAAACGAAACTATTACTAAAAGTCTTAAAGTCTATTAATTTGACTAACTAGAAAGAAATAGAAAGAAAGAAATAGGGGTCGAAACACCAATTTAATTTGCAACAAATAAACGTCATATTCTGACTAATCCACAGTTATTGTAAACGATGTTTAAAAGAACACGTCATATATCTTAAAATATTATGAAGCTGACAAACGATGATTGTAAGCCAAATAAAGATGAACACAGCATTTTTCTTGCAAAATATGCTTAAGCAGTTGACCATGACCAAGACTCACTAGTCAGTGTAACTGGTCTGAATTCGTGTTCGACAGACAAGGCGGTCAGGAATTGGGTGCTTGGATTGGATATGCCTCGTTCCTTCAAACAACGCGAGAGCAGCCTGAGAATTTCGCTCATTTTTTGAGAGAGATATCCTTGTACCACAATTTTCGGCCGTTTGATCCATTTGAACACTTTTCGATATTCTGTTTTAGTACAGAGTTTGGTCAATATACATGAAGGTTTATTTAAGTATTGGCTCATGAAGACGAACATGACAAAAATTCATTGGCCAGGCCTAATCGATCTCAAGACATGAACTAGAATACATGTACATGGTTAGCATATTGCACAGCTTGCTTTTGTGAACAAGAACTATACACCCAATAGACCAAGATATTTAGTCACACATCTACGAAGCTCAAAAGGGCATAAAATAATTCAATGCAGATAAAATAGCTATATACATAATGGGACTCCAGAGCCAGTGCATTGCACCAAAATATGAAGATGAAAGTCTTAAGCATTTCAAAATGTGTCCATAACCATGCTTTATTAATAACGCACACATTGCGCATGGTAACCATATATACAATTCTGTCTAGAAGGGCGGTTAGAAATACTTAAGATCTTAACATAGAGAGCTATCATATAAAACTTGTCGTACATTTACGTATCTAGAAAAATATGAGAAATTGAAATGGACTGTGCTATGATATCACAGGCCTTAGACCCAAAGATTATTTGATGCATTAACAAAACCGAATACAAACAAGAAATTAGAGATGCAATTTATTGTACAGAAAAAAGGAGAGGCAAACTCTAACATAAAGATAAACATTCAGACATTTAGAAATTTTCCATCAATTTTGAAGGTCATCGACACTAAACTTCCTGACAGTAAAATGAGAAGTCAGCAGTCTTTGCACACGGTGAAAGGAAAAAACCAGTTTCTATTTTTAGATCCCTGTCAGAATATAAAATCATTGAAATGGGTCAGTTGGTTAGATGCAGACAGCATCTCGATATGAAATGGCTATTTCACATATGCTCTATCATATGAAGGAACACAGTACTCTAAACGGGCTATCATGATAAAAAGTCCATTATGCAAGAAAAAGAAAGAGTACACATTTGCTTAATAAACCCGGGTACTAAAGCAAACGTTCCTTTGAAATGAAGAGAAAATTATTTCTCTCATGATCAGAGCTATAAAAATTTTATAGCCAACGTAAACATTAAAATAACTGACAATGTACTCCAATAGTATCATAAAGTGGCATATTGTAAAACATGGGCTGGGCTGGTCTGGTCTGGTCTGGGCTGGGCTGTATTGTAAAACATGGTCTGGGCTGGGCTCTTATGTAAAATATGGGCCGGTCTGGTTTGAACTTAGTTGCTGTCGTGTTTTAATGTAATAACTAGATTAATGCTGCTGATGAGAGGTTACTCCTTGAAACACATTTACAGCATTATGAAATTTACTATTTATTATGCAACTTTGGTATTTGTAATTGGGTCAATATTTATGCTCTCAAATCGCATTCATCAGATACTATAGAACCGCAAGAAAAATATGCTAATTGGTTTTGACAAATTTTATTTCTAACTTCAACTTTTTATCAGTTATTAAGTAATAAAGTACAATTTGACAGTGATATAATAGACCTTTTCTGTTAAAAGTTGAAATCTGGTTAAGTTAAAAAAAGATAAAACAAAAGATGGGGTGCATCATTTGGGTGCAAAATAGAATTTCTTTTTAGCTGGATGGGCGGAGCCCATCAAGCTATCGGGATCACCCGATTTTAAAGTTGATGTATAAACGATAACTTTCGCAGGAATGCAGTTATGCCACAAATTTTGAGATTCTATGTCGGCTTGGCATTATACAGAACCCTATTGATTTTCAGAACATTTGGATACGGTACTGATTTTTAATTAATTAATTTGTATTTTTTGGTTCGCTCCGCCTTGGTTGTGTCAATCTTTGTGTGTTTATCACTTTCATTAGATTATAATTTGTCAATCGTCTACAATGCACGTGGTATTTATCAAGGGAATGTTTCTAATACGATAACTGGCAAAAAATATCACATTGTTTCAAATCATCTCTTTTTTTATCACATTGTTGCAGAGATTATAATTTTTAATTAATTTTAATTTCATTGATAATATATAGTGAGAAATGATTTTGTAAGATTAGATATTTATTTCATACCGTTAAAGGTACTGATTTTACTATCGGAAGAATTTTCACGTCTGCACTTCTTTTAATAAGATCTTTTAATAAGTTGTTGATAAATGAAAAGTATGACGATCCGAGTGGTTGTTTATTTTCAACTAACTATTTTTCTACAACAAAGGTCAGAGTGACATAATTGATAATGTCAAATATATTCAGAACATTTGTGTAAACGCATCAGATGATATAAAATAATAATCAATATTTATTCATTAATGCACATTTATGCCCAAGACGGCTGGTGGTATGAACGAAAATACAAATAAAAATACATAACATCAAAAGAAAAGACAAAATACAATAAACTTTTGCAGTCTGGTGGGGGGTCCACTCTCCTCAGTATTAACTACTTTAAAGGATTGGCAGGTTTATGATGCGATTTGGCGAGTATTTGCAATTGTTAATCATACTGTGAACTGTTTGAAAAAATTGCTTTAACCAAATCTTACAAATCATTACATTTTCTGTCATGGGTAATCTGACCATGAACTATTTTGAGTGTAAAGACTTTATATGATCAAATCCCATTGCAAACTGTGGTTGTGGCTTATTATTTCAATACTTAATACCTTTGCCCATTCAGCTACGTGGCCATTGGCCTCTTGTTAATATTAGCAATGAAGTTGTCAGTATAAGCATAGAAGTGTAGAATAAAATCAAACCAGTTTATGAAAATATTCTATTATCTGCAATTATTTTTTTCTATGCTCTTTATGATACTGTATCATGATTTCAAGCATCAACCTCTGTTACTCCCCTAAATTAATAATGTCCAGAGGGAAAATACTTTTTTCTCTCTTTTGCAAAAAGAATTGAACCTGATAAGTTAGAAATATTTTAAAATGTCCAAAAAGTGCTTCCTAAAAAGAATACAATAAAATGAAGAAACAAGGCGGAAGACATATGCAGAAGCAGTGGCCGGTGTAGAAGAAGATGAACCACACAACCCAGGTATCTATATAAATAAGTCAGTTTTTATACGACCGCAAAAATTTGCGGTCGTATAATGGTATGGTGCTGTCGTCATCGTCGTCGTTGTCGTCGTCGTTGTCGTCGTCCTGCGTCGTAGTCTGTAGACACTTTTGTTTTTTGTCAATAACTTAAATTCCAGTTGACCAATCCTTATGAAATTTTAACACAGTGTTCCTTGGCACAAAAGGAAGGCTTCGGTGGGTTTTGGATATTTTGGCCCCTTCCGTTTTTAAAAAAGCGAAATTGGGTGTTTTCACATATTTGGCTGTAGAATATTTATTATTTATTGGATTTTGATGGGGTTTCTTTACGTGTGTTCCTAATTAAATTTCCTATCAGCAGCATGTCAACGGATTTTACGTGGCATGTACCGTTCACAAGATAAATGGGGCCCAAAAGGGGGTTTTTCAAAAATTCCAATTTTTTTATTTTTAGTCCTATTTTGATGCCATTATAGAACAAAAGGAGTCCATAACCAACCCAATATATCTTAACACACACTCCTCATGTTTTTCTATCACAGTATTTTATTAGATAGTATACTAAATTATATTGTTCACTTATGTCCTGACATTAGTTTCCTTTTCTTTCCTTTCAAAATTCCAGTATATTTCTCCACACCCTTCATGCTTTTCTATAATAAAATTGCATTAGTAAACTGGATGTATTGTTAACTTATGTCTTGACATAATTTTTCTATTTCTGTACGGTGTTTCGGTTTAGGTATACATGTAGTTACCAAGGCAATCATCCTCGTCAGATATCCCTAGCCTATATATCTTTTTAGTATGGTTTTCCATTTTTAGGGATATGACACCTTTAATTTTGTCTTTTAAGTTGTGACCAATATTTGCATTTTACGTGCATTATTAATTCTACATTCTGATTTAAGCAAAAGTTTGATTGTAATGACCCCAGGCTTACACAATGTGTTAGATTCATCGATGTGAAATGACTTATATTGTAGATCATTGTACATATATAAACATATCTTCAATTCATTTAATGATAGATTAAAATGCAAAATCTCCTTAATCTATTTGAAGTTCCTATCGTTGTTTATGTTTGTCTTTTGTATTTTTATTGTGGGTTTTTTCTTTTGCAGTTCCTATTTACTTTCTGGTATGTGGCTATGTTTTTCGGCCATTGTAGGTGTTTCCTGTTATCTTTTTTATTCCATTTTAGATTTAATTCGATTAAAGATAGGTATAATTCAATTGGACCTATCATTATATATGTAAAGATAGGTGCAATTTATTTAAAGATAGGTTCAATTGAAATGCACCTATATTTAATTAATTGAACTTTAATAAAACTTGATCTTCGATTATTTGATACGTTAATTTGGCGTTGCATAAATTTCAGAGTTGCCAATGCTGAGGTATAGGTCCAGGTATGATGCCGATGATGGTGTATCAGTGGTCTCTTTTGTTTCGAGTTCATTTGGGTATATAATAAGAAAAAGAAGGGAAACGGGGAATGTGTCAAAGAGACAACGACCCTAAGGGGAGCAATAACAACTCAAAGCCACCATAAGATCTTCAATGAACGGTGAGGAAACCCCACACCCAACGGTAGGTCGGAGTTGGCCCCTAAATAAAAGAGTAATCAAGTTCAGCGAAATAAGCATCTTCCTAGACTCCGATAGACATAAAGTGAACTAACTAGAAAACAGACAAGACACACAAAGGCTTAATAAATTTCCTGACTTAGGACAGGCGCAAACCTGCTGCGGTGGGGTTAAACTAGTTTTATTGGGCCCAAAGTTATCTTTAAATTGAGGATTGTTCAATGAAAGAACATCATCTGTATAAGGGAAGCTGAAATTAAAGGATTTGGCTAGCTTACTGTCTTTTTCTGAACTAGCCCTTGTATGAACCTGGTTTCATACGAATAAAGAAAAAAATCTGCTAAAAGTGGCGCACAATTGAATAATGGTCTTCTTGCATTTTGCAAGTTTTACTATTTTAAAATGAAAAAAAGTTATTTGTTTAGATATTCTAAACCTAAACGTTATGCATGCAACTAAACAAAAGTTTATAATAAGTGTATATATTTTCACTGCGAAAATTTTTGGGGTATTTCTTTGTAAAACACCTGGATTTTCATTAGAAAATACATGATTGTCCAAAAAAGGGCCCCCCACCTTTGGATCCGTCAATGCTCCTTGACATTTATCCTATTTCCTTTCTTTTTCAGATATTACAGTTGCGTCAGCAATTGGTTTACTGATACAAATCTTTTACATACATTAATATGCCACAAATCAGTTTATCGACAATGGGACAAAATAAAAATACCACACTCAACAGCAATTACACCAGCTGAGTTTTTATTTATAAAATTCTCATTTAACAAAACCACAAATATGCAATACATCGTTATATTTTAGTTTGATAGTGTAGCTTTCAGTTTTTATTTAATTAATTGATTTTGACAGTTTATCCACAAAATCTTAGCAAATTACCCAGCATATTGTAAATCTGTAACACTTTATCTGTTTAACATGACATTTTTATGCCTTTCTACAAAAACTTCATATAAAATTAAACAAGATTTATATATTTCCAATAAGCTATCCCCTAAGGCTAAAAATAAGTTGAGAGCAGACCAACCCATGTTTTACAATATAGCCCAGACCAGACCAGCCCAGACCAGCCCAGCCCATGTTTTACAACTGTTAGATATGAAAGATGTTAATATTACTCTGATTTCCACGTCGACAATCAATCATGATACTTGTCGGTTTACTAATGTATAAGCACGTGCAAGGAAAACCACTATCTATTTGAAGATCTATATCAGAGAATAAAACTACACACTTAGAATTAATGAGTCTGTTACCTACTGCAAATATTATATCAATTAAAAAATGGACAAAATACAATATTATTGAAATGAAAAAAAAATCCATAATAGTAAAAGTTGCTCATATAGTTGGGGCATATAGATTGATGTTGGTGCAATAAACTGGTGTATGGTCCAAATTATGTATATAAAAAGATGATAACCATACAAAAGCGGAGACCACTGATGAGATCCGCCGCTGAGAAAGAAAGAAATAGGGGTCGAAACACCAATTTAATTTGCAACAAATAAACGTCATATTCTGACTAATCCACAGTTATTGTAAACGATGTTCAAAAGAACACTTCATTTATCTTAAAATAATATGAAGCTGACAAACGATGATTGTAAGCCAAATAAAGATGAATACAGCATTTTTCTTGCAAAATATGCTTAAGCAGTTGACCATGACCAAGACTCACTAGTCAGTGTAACTGGTCTGAATTCGTGTTCGACAGACAAGGCGGTCAGGAATTGGGGTGCTTGGATTGGATATGCCTCGTTCCTTCAAACAACACGTTTTATAGAAAAGGTAAATTTAAGATTCTGCAAATACACTTTAGGTTTAAGTAAACAGTCTGTTAATATTGCTGCTCGAGCTGAATTAGCACAGTATCCTGTAGATATATTTATTTAAATATAGGCCATTAAATATTTGCCAAGACTTTCAAGTAATATCTATAACCCGTTACTAACGGATGCCTTCTCTCTGTCTAAATCGTTGCATTCAACGGGCACATATACATGGTTTTTTTCGTATTAGAAAAAAATTTTTATAACCGAATGAAGATAGGTGTAAGAATGAAATGTAGTTCTGTACTTGAATTTCCCATTAGAAGTCAGAAGTCAGAGTAAATTGCTGTAGTCGTCCAAACATAGGATACGGGATTCCAATGACACCGTATTCAGTATACATTTTTACATTACTGTCCAGTAAAGGAAACATCTGGATACATGAACGTTCACATACTTTATTTCTGCAGACATCACATAATTCATACAAAATATATACATGAAAACTCCGCTCGCCGAGTAGAGCTCGGCACTTCATTTACATCTTGAAAGTCTATATCTTCTCTCCTTTAAAACGACGCCTTTCCAAGTTTTATACTAAAGCCCCTGTTTTGCTTTTTAGAAACCCCGGAAACCAATTTGACCAATAATAAAAACGAATTAATTTAAAGAAAGATTGAAGTGTCAATTATTTATTATTTACGCAACTTTTAATACGTTTTGACATGTTAAATTAATTAATTCAGCATTGTTGTCTGCGACTTATCTTGTATTCTTAATATTTGATAATCCACAAATAAGTGTTGGGACGCCGGTATAATTAGAAATTAAATATCATGCCAAAAATAAGTAAAATATTAATAGTTTGATAAATACAAAATTATTTTAAAATGAAAATTTTAAGAAGAGATTGAAAACAGAAAATGAAGACTTTTGATACCAAACATGACATGAAAAGATGCAAAATACAATATTTGATATTTTGGACATATTTTTACACTATGACAGTTTTCTTTTATAAATGAAGTATGTGTATCTAACAATATAGACTTAAATGAAATAACAAATACGGATTACAAAAAAGACAAATATAGTTTCACAAAAAATATTAAACTAAATCTAAAAAGTAATTATGCATTCTTTGACAAGTGAAATACAGCAACTGAAAGTAACAAAATTTTCTTGTATAGTAAAATAAAAACAAATTACATTAATTAAGAATTTATTTTTAAAAATGGAATATGAAAATAGAAAAAAAACTTATGCAAAATTCGAATAAGTGATCATTTTTTAGAAATTGAGAGAGGTAAGTATAAAATATTTATAATTAATAGCATAAAAGTCTCTGAACTACTTTTATTGTTAAAATACAAACGACAACATACTTCAGATAAGAATTATAACTCATTTAAAAAGCTTACAATAAAAACTTCATGATGTTTATATGTTTACAAAGGTTAGACGAAAGGGAGGTAATTAAAGATGAACAGAATGGTTTCATTGTTGCATAAAAATGTTCTTTAATGCATTACTTTATGTTATTAGACATATTCACATTCCCCTGTTGGGGACTTGAGAAAATAAAACTTGAACTTGAACTTGATTAAGGGAAGGAGTACCATAGATCATATTTCAACTTTGACGTTTATTATTGAAACTAGGAAAAAATGCAAACAGTCAACTTTTGTTTCTTTTATTGATTTTAAAAAAGCCTATGACACAGTTGATAGATCTTTGTTATTTGATTGGGTTTGAGTTAAAGGTTCATGATGGCTTTAAAAGCAATTTATTCAAATGTAGAATGTTGTGTAAGAGTAAATGGTTTTACAACTGATTGGTTTAGTGTTAATACTGGTTTAAAACAAGGTTGTGTTTTATCAACTATGATGTTTAATATTTTTATTAATAATTTAATAGATGATATTAAATCGTTAAATATTGGCATCGATATTGATGGTGAAACAATAGCCATCTTGTTATATGCAGATGATGTAGTGTTAATGGCAGAAAACACTGAAGATATGCAGAGATTACTTGATGTTTTAGGTGTGTGGTGTAATAATAATAGTTTACAAGTAAATCTCAGTAAATCAAAAGTTATACATTTTAGAAATCCTTCTATGGAGAGATCAAATTTTCAATTTACCTGAAATGGTGAAGTTTTTGACTATGTTTCTAGTTATCAGTATTTAGGTTTAGTATTAAATGAGTTTTTAGATTATCAATTTATGGCTATAAAGCTGTAGCCAGATCAGCAGGTAGAGCTTTAGGCTTACTTATTGTAAAATCAAAGACACATGGTGGTTTCCAGCATAATATTTTACTAAATTATTTGATACTTTAGTTTTGTCTGTCATAGCTGTAGCAAGATCAGCAGGTAGAGCTTTAGGCTTACTTATTGTAAAATCAAAGACACATGGTGGTTTCCAGCATAATATTTTACTAAATTATTTGATACTTTAGTTTGGTCTGTCATAGATTATGGCTCAGCAATTTGGGGCACAAAAGAGTACTCCTGCATTTCAGCAGTTCAGAACCGAGCCATGAGATTTTTCATGGGAGTAGGAAAATATACTCCGAATGATGCAGTAGCTGGCGACATGGGTTGGAAACCCCCATGTGTCAGACAGTGGACTAATGTTTTTATACATTGGTCAAGGTGTACAAAAATGGAAAGTAATAGAATAAATTATAAGGTGTTTTAGAAATGGTAGTAATAAGATTGAAAAATGGAGTTATCAAGTAATGGATATGTTGAAATGTTAAAACATGGAAAGGTTTTGTAATATTAATCAGTATATACTTGATAAAAGTACAATTTATCATTTAGAACAGGAAATACATCTATGGTTTTATAAATATAAATCAGATCGGTTTAAAAGAATGGCTACATATGGGCAAGGTAGTAAATTGAGAACATATAAATTGTTTAAATTCTCATACTGTACTGAACAGTATTTATTACAAAATATACCTATTCGTCATCATAGTGCCTTTGCAAAATTTAGATGTGGCGTAGCGCCATTAAAAATTGAAACTGGTCGGTATGAAAGGTAAGAACTAAGTGAAAGATTATGCATAATCTTGATTGTGCCGCTAGCGGAGCAGGACATGCTTACCCATCCGGAGCACCTGATGTCACTCCCGGTTTTTATGGGAGTTCACACTGTCAGTACTTTAGTTTTTCGTGTTGTCTTGTATATCATACTGTAAACTTTAGTTTTGTCTTCGTCAGTGATGTTTGTGCTACTGATTTTTCCTTGTGATTGTTTCATTACTATAGAGATTTACAAAAAGCTTTTAAAAATTTCATCATGGCACTGTTGAGGGTTAGAGAGAAGTAACATGTGCCATGAATTTCATTGGCTTTCTGTCTAAGGGTTAGAAAATGACATTAACCAATCCGCTACAAAACAGACCTTTCAAAACACTATATACCTCACTGATAGTGTGACGGGTGTCGCTAGCGGGGCAGGACATGCTTACCCTTCCGGAGCACCTGATGTCACTCCCGGTTTTCATGGGAGTTCACACTATGAGTGCCTTAGTTCTTAATGTTATCTTTTTTATTTCCGTGCATTGTAGCTGTCTCACGTCCTTGTTTTGTCTTTGTTTTTATCTGTTACCGTTTCTGCCATGTCTTTGGACTTCGATTTTTGTAGTCATCGCTTCCCTTGTTCCTTCGGTATTCTACTGCCGTTGTTTTGTAATAATGTAGATGAGAAACATGTATTGTTAACATGCCCATTGTATGAAGATCTTAGACAGTCACTGTATTAGATATTATGAGATGTAATAATGATTTTTCAACTCTTTCTAGTGATGAAAATTTTTCGTTTTTATTCAGTAATAATGAAATATGTAATTCTGTTGCCAAAACCTGCAATAATATTTTAATGAGGAGAAACAGTATTTTATATTCTAAGAATTTAAGATGACGAATGTTCGTTTTTTTTATATTTCAAGCAAATAGTATGCTGATGAAAGTTTTAAAACACATATTGTATATAACCATATGCACATAGGTTTTTACATAGTCTCTCATAATTCTTTTAAGAATGGCACATACATGATAGTTTTTAAGTGTATATTCAACGTATTTTATTATATGTATTATGTATTTTAACTGTATATGATTGTATGTGGTGAGACTTTATTAAAATATTGAATCTGAATCTGAATCTTCTAATTTTAAAACATTCTTTAAGATAATACATTCCATAAAAATCACAAAACTGGCAAATATCGCCATTAAAGGCATAACCAATATCGCCAACTAAAAATCGAAGCTTGGCACTAGGCGACAGTTCTTCAAAACTAGATACAAAAGGATGACTGGAGGATAGTTCGATAATTTCTTTAAAGACGTTTTCTCGATAAGACGCCCGAGATGGACAGTGCAAAAGTAAATGCTCGAGATCTTCGCGGCTAGCGCTGCATAACGGACATGTTTCGTTATCAGCCAAATTCATACGGAATAAATTAGATTGAAGCGGAATAGAATTGGTTCTTGCCAATAACTTTAATCGTGACGAAAAGTAGTCATTATTATTAAAATGATATATCTGCTTCACAGTGTCTATAAAACAGTGACGATAGAAGTCAAGAGAAGACTTCTCAAATATATTTGAAAGAAGTGTTTCTCTTGTAGCGACACCGTGCCATTTCTTAAACATGCTTGGATCAAAATTGTAATTTTGGGGGATAACTCGAGAAATCATTGAACATACTTCTGTTTCATAATCCCATAAACCATTTGAGACATGGGACAATTCGCTGTATATAATTTTACATAATCTACTGTCTTGGAGGGTAGAGAACCTTTCATAGTAAGACACTTTCTGTCTTTCGATGAAATTACAGATAGGTTCCCATCCCAACTCTAAAAACAATGCAGATTTCGGGATCGATAAATTAGTTCGAAAAATTATTTTTGCTGCTCGATATTGCCATCTCTCCAGGGCATCTCTGCTTTGTTTTGTAAGAGGCAGCCACACTGAACAAGCGTGTGTAAGGGACGGTCGTATATCCGAATTCCACAATGCGTACCCGAAATTAATCCGGTTAAAGTCACCATGTTCACCCAGCACATGGGCTAAGTAATTAAGTTGCCGCTCAGCCTTATCTTTTAAAAAACTATTAACGTGGAAGTTTGATTTTAAGGATTTATTTAGAAAATAGCCTAAATACTTATACTCTTGTACTACTTCAAGAGCATCATTTCCATGTTTTAATTGTCCTTCAATATGGGTTGATCTACCAATTTTCATAATTTTCGATTTCTTTGAATTAAACTTTAAATTCCATTTCATAGCAAACTCGCATGACAAATCTAAAAGTTTTTGCAGATCTTCAGGGGAATTTGCTATGAGAACAACATCGTCAGCAAATAGGAGACAGTTTATAAGGTTGGACGCAATCTCAACACCTATACCGCTGGCTTCAATCATGCTGACAAGGTCGTTTATAAGAACCGAGAAAAGTGTCAGACATAAGACGCACCCCTGCTTTACTCCGTATTCTTGTTCGGACTCATGATCACCGAATACAACTTTATTACCTACGTTTTTATAAATGTCACGAATTAACCGCCAACATTTTCCTTGTATTCCGTGCTTCCACAGAACAGAGAAAAGACCTTCGAGCCATACTCTGTCAAACGCCTTGGATAAATTCAAGAAAGCCAGGTAAACTGATTTTTTGGCCGATTTTTGCAATGAGCAAATTCCTTGCAAAGAGAAAATACGATCCTCGAGGCGACGATCTTTGCGGAATGCCCCTTGACTCTCCCCAAGAACGTTATGTTTTTCGATATGTCAGTCATTCCAGCATAAACGTTGCAATTGCAAGAAACACCTGTCGCTGAACGTTTACTGCAAACTTGAGTAAGTTTAGTTTCCAGGGTTTCAAAAACAATTTATTGTTCTATGAAATTCTCGCGATCACCTTAATTTTGAACCTTATATTGTGTCTATACATAGAGTTTTGAATAAGATACAGCACTTTGAACTTTGAAGATATTTCCGGTTTTTAATGTCGCTTTACATTATCACAATTCTGTGGAAATAATTTATACTTCAAGGAATTGTTTGACAACAATGATTTTAAATAATCTCCTTGAATTGCTCTCCTCAAACAGTCTCGCATACTGCAATAGCATTCAAACTTTTGATTTTTTTACCCTTTATACAACTCTTCCCCATAATAAACTTAAAACAGTAATTTCCGATCTGATACATCAATGTTTCTGTACAAAAACCGGAGAACGCAGGTATTCCTATCTGGTAATAGGAAAAGATAAAACATATTTTGCAAAGAACCACACTGAGTCAAACAAGAAATACAGTGAAAATGACGTGATTAAGATGCTTGAATTTTTGATCGACCACATTTTTGTTGAATGTGGAGGCAGTGTTTTTCAACAGATAATAGGGATTCCTATGGGAACAAATTGTGCGCCACTTTTAGCTGACCTTTTCCTTTTTTCGTATGAAGCAAAGTTTTTACAAGCGCTGATACAACAGAAACAAAAACAGCTAGCCCAGACTTTTAATTTCAGCTTCAGATATATAGACGATGTACTTTCTCTTAAAACCCAAAATTTAAAGAATATTTACATCGTATCTACCCCAGTGAACTTGAAATTAAAGAGACAACCGATACACCCGATTCTGCTTCATACCTTGACCTTTTGTTGTACATTGACGAACATGGACGTCTGAAATCTAGATTATATGACAAACGTGATGATTTTGACTTTCCAATTGTTAACTTTCCCTTTCTCTGCAGCAATATACCTGCATCCCCAGCATATGGAGTATATATTTCACAATTATTTCGTTACTGTAGAGCGTGCAGTACATACAGTGACTTTGTGGAAAGAGCAAAAGCACTGTCACAAAAACTGCTGAGTCAGGGATATGTTCAGCCTTTGTTACTTTCGTCCCTTCAGAAATTCTATGGCCGTCACCACGACATCATAGATAGATATGAAATGTCAGTGTCACAAATAAAAACTGACATTTTCAGCTAGATTCGCGTCTTCCCTGATTTGACATTACCGGTTTCGACTTTACCCTGGATTGACCCACTGACAGTGTGACGGGTGTTGTGCACAGATCAGGACATGCTTACCCTTCCGGGGCACCTGATGTCACTCTTGTTTATTGAGAGTTCACACTGTTAGTGCTTTAGTTTTTTGTGTTGTATATGTAACGTTCGTGTGTTTTGTGGGCATGTGGTGTCTTTGGTCTTCCGTCTTTTGGTGTTCTTCCTTTTGCCTTGTCTCTGGACTTTGATTTATGTAATCTTGTGCTTTGTTCCTTCGGTATTCTACTGCCGTTGTTTTTAACTTTATTTAGTGTTAACACATGTTTGTAAAAGAAATTTAGGACAGTTTACATGGACACTGATATGTCTCAAATACAATGGGCGTAGGAATGGTTGTCGCCGCCAAATTGCTTATAGTGTACGTAACGGTACTTCATTTTCTCGATTGGGGGTGGTTATTAAACACTCCGAAACACTTTTTATCAGATTTTAGCTAAACCATGATGTTTTTTGATATGAGCAACAGTTATCCCCTTTCCACTTATGTTGTATATAAATAACTAAAAACATCATGAAAATAAAAGAGAACAAGGGCCGTAACGGAATTTAAAAACCTTACCAACAGTTTGAGTGATTTAGTAACTTGTTGGTATAAGAAACTACATCCAACTGTTGTCAAGAAAACGATTGTCTTTGTTCCTTCAACAAAGATCCGCGAAAAATAATCTGAAAACCGCTCGACTCATAATGTCCGTAATGGATGATGTACGTAACAAATTGACTAAATTCTTATTTTACACGTCCCCTTTTATTTTACCTGGTGATCATTAGATCTGACTTCATCGCCAGAAGTTGTTTTGATAAAAACATTGATAATCAATGGAAACTTATGAGAATATTCATGTAATTATGCTGAAGTAGCAAGTACCATTCAATTTTATCTTTAAGAAATACATTGTTGTAACATTCAACGTTTTTCGTGAAAACGAGCGGAAAAGTTACTATGTAACACGTGTTATAGTATATTGGAGATAAAACTGAATGGAACCAGAAATTTCGAAAGGATATTTCCCCTTCGAGTATTGTAAAATTGTTACGTACATTATTATATATTTTACGAAAGGATTGAATAAAATCTCAAGATATGTTGAAAAATATTTGAAATGTAATTAAAATCTATGTTCATTTTACATTTTATAATGATTGCAGAAAAACTCCTGCATTTATTTTGGTCTAAAATTGTTATGAGTGTGCTTAATATGGAAAAATCCGTTACGGATATTATCCGATTTCCCAATGGTTGTTAATGCAACATTCTAGAGGTTCGAAAAAAGGGATTGCAACGGGATTTCTTTCTTTGTGCATTACAAAATTGACCTCAATATTTAAATGACCGATTGTTACATGTTCAGGTATAGCAAGGATATGAAAATTAACGTTATGGACATCAGCAAAAATGGTTACGGACATTATCATAGTCTTATGTGCACAAAGATACTTTAGACAAGTTTTGTAACTAATAGAAATACAAAGAAATATCAAAAGAGATACACTTTACACAAATCAATGTAAATAAAGCACAAACATCGAGACATTGTTAAATGAGAAGTTGGATAATAAAATTTAATTCAGGAAAGTTCAGTTGTTAGTAAGTCAATAAATTAGGACATTTTTGACAGTTTTGGGACAGTTTTAGTTAAGAAATAAAAAATTGGTAAATGAAATAGTCGCTTTGGTGTTTGCTCATTAAATTAAATACATTATTTGAGCAATTTATATTTTTGTAAAAATTAGTCTAATGTCCGTAACAAAAATAGGCTGCAGAAAACCGGCATCCTATGTCAAAATTTTATGTAAATTTAGAACAACTGTTTCCGATTCGATAGATGAATTCTATTTGTGGAATGAATTTGATGGCCTTCAACATACGTTTTGACGATATAAGAAGATATTAACACCAGCAAAACATCATTTAATTTAATTTTCACTAAAAACACATAAATTGGCAATTTATTTTCATACAATTCAGAGAAAAACATATGTTTTCTTCATTGTCAATATCAAAATCATTCATTTCAGTTTTCAAAGTATCCTAAAAATGTACTTTAATCTATCTGAAGGACTATTTCATATTTTTCTGATCATATATTTGTGTAGGGTGATGTCCGTAACAAAATTAACGCTACCATTGATAAATATCGATTTTTGGAAAATTGATAATAGGTAATAATGAAATTTCACATATTTATTTCTGACATATGTATAAGTTTTTTCGTATTACAAGTTTTGTGGAACTTGCGTCTCCATTTTTTCGCCTAATTTCTATTGTACCCTTTTCGGTGGAATGACTGATGTGACGCAATGACTGTCTCAAGTGACTTTGAGAACGTTTGATAAAGTAACACCACGGTAATTGTCTAGATCAGTTTTGGAACCTGATTTATGTATCGGTTTGATAAGACCTTTTTTGCCATTAATGCACTCTAAATCGGAAATGAAAGTAAAAAGATCACTAAGAAATTTAACCATTATATCACCGCCGTACTTTAAAATTCATTAGGGAAGCCGTCCACGCCTGGTGTCTTTCCGTCCTTTAGGGAACGAAGAACGCTTTTGATTTCGTTCCTAGAAAACATTAACGTCTCCATGTTTTCATTTTTACAATTACTTGGACTGGATAGATGTCGGAGATTTGACTGATAAATTTCCGACTTAAATTCAGTATCAATCGTAGTATCCTTTCCAATTGTACTAAAATGCTCGCGAAGACACGAGTTTATACCGTCACAGTCATCAACCGTTCTGTTCTTATCTAATGGAACAAGCAGTTGACTAGGAAAGCTAACTTCTTTGGAACCTCTTAGCAGGTTCCAAGAAGTCTTGCTTTTTTTATTGGCAGAGATGCAACTATCGGACAAGAGTTTTTCTTTATTGGCATATTCTTTTCGTTTGATTGCATCTTGCAACTGTTGTTTACGTTTTCTATATAACTGTGAAATTTGTTGTCCTAATTCGGAATCGTGAGACCTATTTTTGTTATGTAACCGTTGTTCAAAGTCTATTAGCTGTGCGTCTCGATTAAAGCATTCTATCTAAATGTTTGTCCCAAAAATCTCTGTAGTTTGCGACCCTCCCCGACTTTTTAATAACCGATGCATTGACCTTATTTTTCCAACTTTCCCATATATCGTCTACATCAGAGTATACGTCGGCCCAATTTTCTGGAAAACTATCTTCCAGATTTTTCTGAAAGGATTCCCAATATACATCATCGTTTAATTTCCAAAACCACTCACTGCTCTTGGTCTTCTTTTGTTTACACGACGTGTTCTTAGCATCAAACGATACACTAAGAATAACGTGATCGTTAAGTAAATGAAAAAACACCCGTTTCATCTATTAATACGCTGTTAATATCATATGATAGTTTAAGCGACAATAGAATATAATCAATACAAGACTTTTGATTATTCATTATTCTAGTGTAATATCCCTCACAACGTCTCGCAGCGTTGGCAAAAATCAAATTTGCCGCCTCCGTAAACTGAAGAAGTCAGTAGTATATGGGGACAGTTCACCGCGTATTTGACGTGGTGGTGCTGTGGTGGTGCCGGAAATGACGTCACCGGAAGTGACGTAGAGCGGAAGTCACGTGACCAAAGTCACGTGACCGGAAGCGGAAGTCACGTGACCGATGAATGACATGTTTGGATTGCGCATGCGCAACCGGAAGTAGGTGTATAACTACTGTAAGTAGCCATATTGACCGGAAATGACGTGTTGGAACAACACGTGGCCCTGCAAGGGTCACGGTTGACTTTAGTGGAGCGCGCATGCGCGACCGGAAGTGGGCGTAGCCCCAGGTATACAACGGAAGTGGGCGTAGCCCCAGGTATACACCGGAAGTTGGACGTAGCCCCATGTATAGACCGGAAGTTCGGAATTTTCCTTCATTATTCCCCCCTTTTTATATGTTTTTATTTCTTTTTCAATGTTATTCATTGTATATTATTCCCTTTTCATCCAATTTTCTCCCTTGTCTCACCCTTTTCTATTGTTGTTATACCTTTTCAGCCCCCTTTTCAATGTTGTTCTGCAATCCAATGTTTAGACTAATATCCTTTTTTAAATGTTTTAATACCTTTTCAACCCCTTTTCAGTATTGTTGTTTGTATTTCTTTCTTTTTCATCCAATTCTTAAAGTGATTTTCCTTTTTCTCGCCATATTTCTACTATTGCCATTTAGTTTTCTTGCTTTACATAATTATCCCCCTTTTTCATCCAATTCTTAGAGTGATTTCCTTTTTCCCGCCCAATTTCTATAGTGTCGTCTGCTATAGCCATTTTGTTTTCTTGTTTTACATAATTATCTCCCCTTTTCATCCAATTCTTAAAGTGATTTCCCTTTTCCCGCCCAATTTCTATAGTGTCGTCTGCTATTGCCATTGTATTATTATTTCCTATTATATTACATAATTATCTCCCTTTTTCATCCAATTCTTAGAGTGATTTCCCTTTTTCCGCTATATTTCTATAGTGTCGTCTACTATTTTTTAGATGTCCCTCCCTTTTTCATCCAATTCTTAGAGTGATTTCCC
>MJUU01018645.1:26272-41128 GCA_002080025.1 Modiolus philippinarum
AAAAAAAAAGTAAAAAAAAAGTGAATTTATCAATGGAAACAAACCACATCCAATAACCCGAATATCGAGAGACTAAAGTTGTTTTGTATATATTTCTCACAGTCATTATTTCTAAAAAAAAAGTTAAGCATGTTCAATATATACCTAGAGAAAATGGATAAATATTTGTATTTGTTTAGCTTTGGATTTGCCTATTGCTGAGATTTGATTTCATACTGGAAGATAAAATTCGTGAGAAATTTACCATATCATCGTTTCCTTGCGTACGCTATATGTTATCATTTGGCTCGCTACCCTCCGTTCATATGCCTCACTACCTTTTGAACGGAGCTCGCTACCGTGCAGTTTTCTGTTCAAATAAGCTTTCGTAATTCGTGGTGATATTTCAAAATACAATTTTATAAAGAGAAAATATATTATTTATGAACTTTTAAATCATATATTCCCTCAAACATAGCTTTTTAACGAATGTAAACTATATTTCTGCGACATATTCCATCTTCGTCTGCAATGTTTTGATTTACCTGAGCTCTCTATCCTCCGTCCAAAAGCTCATCCCCTCATCTTCTATTGTACAGCTTCCTACGGGGTGAATCTCTATCTCAAATCATTTTATACGACCGCAAATTTCGGGGTTGTATAATGGTATGACGCAGGCGCCGATTCGTCGACGTCTGTGGATCATTATCAAAGTTTAGAAAGTTTGTTCGCACACGAATAAGCTGGGCTCTGAAGTTGTTGACCCCCCGATCTGTTTTAGAATAAACACCCCTATTAAGCCGAGTTCTCGGCGAACAGTTTAGGCAAGAAGAGTTCGCGTATAATTGGTTTAGACCAGTTGGATAATGTTTAGCCCGGTTGAGAAAAATGTAAACAAATTTTTTATTTTAAGTAACATTGGATAGCGTTTTGTCCAGGTTCAGGATAATGTTTAGATTTGAACATTACCTGTACCTAAACGTCACACAGGTTAATAGGGTTGATAAAGGTCTAAGGTTGTTAAATTAGTTTTTTTTTCACATATATATTTAGCTGTGCTATCCTTATTATTCATCAGATTTTGATTTGGGACATCTTCCGATTTCGGTCCTTGGAAAATTTCCAATCAGCATATATGTCAATTGATTTCATATTGATTTTACGTTTAACGAGATAAGTGGGACCAAGAGGGGCAAATTAAAAAACAAATGAATGTGAAGTTTCCAGGTGACCCAACAGCACTGTAAGCGATCTACAGCGAGTTTATTTCTCATTCGATTTGGGGAATGCCTCACGGGATTTCGAATATTTGTACTGATTGAATATTTTTATAAGAGTTATGCTCCTTAATAACTTATAAAACAAAATGTCCCTTTAAGCGCTCCTCATTGGATTTGGATAATATCTATACAGTAGCTTTAGCTTAAGGATGCAGTCTGAAGTTAGTTAGAAGATTAGTCTCTGTCAAATATTTTGTAGCAGTTATGCTCCTCTATATTATATATGGGGTTTCACATGAGCGGCAGGGGAATATATTGCTACGATTAGCGTAGCAACCTTGTTATTATGGATTCCTTCTAATGGATTATGTTATTAATTAAGGTTTTCCATAAATTATTAATAAAAGTTCCACTAGATTATGCCTTTAGTCATTTTCTGTCAACACATTTTCATATATACGCCTGTTTAGATTTGATGTTGATAACATGCTGCGCTTTTCGTGCCCCTTATAAGTCTGTGTGTTTATTGGTTAATGGACATTACAAATTTGCTGTTTTCTCCAATTCTGATGCAGATTTGGCCGAATAAACTAATAAGAGGTCATTTTAATATACAGTTTGTTTACTTTCTTTCAGTTTCATGTGGTAAGTCCTCGAGTATACTTTGATAGAGTTGAAATAAATAAAGTGTTGCTTGACATCACCATGTAATTCATGACTATTTCCTCATGTCCTTGTTACTAAATAATCTAAATTTATCTTTCGTTTAGTCAGTATAGATTCAATGCTTTAAAACTGTCAATACTTTACATTTGAAGTTAAGCTTGCTATATAATTCAACTCATATAACAGGAAGATATCTTCTATAACCAATAAGTCCAAGAAAGAGAAAATCCAAATCGCTGATGAAGAAATAGAAGAAGACGAAAGTACAGAGACAGAAGACGATGATCAGGACACAGAGAATGAAGAAGATGAAGAAACAGGAGATGACGAAGATAAAATAAAAGAGGAAGAAAAAAGAAAGGGAGGGGGTAAGGTTTCAAATGATCATAAGTGAGGGAGTAAGGTTTCAAATGATCATAAGTATAATGTCACCTTCATGTCAGATTTTTATTTGCTATTTATAAAGGGGTTGAGTAATAATGCGCAGAAAATACAGAAAACCACTTGTTTAAATAGATCAAAAACACTGTCCCAAAAACTGCTAATCCCCGGATTTATTCTGCATTTGTTACTTTCATCCTCCAGAAATTCTACGGCCGTTACCATCATATCATTGAAAATAATGATGTGTCCGTGTCCCAAATGAAAACGGACATTGTCAGCTAGATTTCACGTCTTTATGGATTTGACATAACCGGTTTTGATTATGCCCTGGATTGATTCATTGATAGTGTTGTTGGTGTCGCTAGCGGAGCATAACATGCCTACCCTTCCGAAGAACCCGATGAAACTCCCAGTTATCATGGGAGTTCACACTAGTTCTTAATGTCTTTTTATTTCCTTATATCGTATTCCGTATATCGTATTCCGTATATCGTGGCCGTCTTACGTCCTTGTGTTGCCATGTCTTTGTAATTATCACTTCCCTTGTTCCTTTTTACTGAATTTGTTGCTTTATATCTCTGTTCTAAAAATAATACGTATTTTTAACCAACTGGGTTAACACGCTTAGAATTGGAGAAGAATGTTTCTCCAATACTTAGCGTGTTAACCCAATAGGTTAAAAATACGTATTATTTTTAATCCACACGTTGGTTAAATTTTTGCGTGATGTTTATCGCAACGTTTCATTTCATTCATAGAGTCTAATGTGACGTCATCGTTACTACGCTTTCATATAGCGCGGCAAACGTTGACAACCACGTGCTGAACCATTGAATATGCACCTGAAACACAGTAAAAGTTATTGGAGAAACAATATATCCTTCCGTTTGCTCGTGGATTACGATATTTCTCCATTCGCGATAGTTAAATTTCTGATTTTAACATGTTCGCTAAAGCTCGCATGTTGAAAATCACAAATTTAATTATCTCGAACTGGAGAAATATCGTGATCCACTTGATTCGGAAGGATATACTATATTTAACATTTGCGGATCCAGAAAGGGAGTTCCGGGGGTTGGAACCCCCGATTTTTTTCTGGACAATCATGTATTTTCTGATGAATATCCTAATGTTTTTAAGAAATACCCCCGAAAATTTCCTTTCATTTTCAACTGAAACCACCCTTTTCTAATTGCCTGGATCCTCGCCTGCTGAATACACACGCATTATTTAGCAAGTACCCATCAAGTGATGTGAAAGTACACAATAACAAAATTACCGGACAGAGTTGTCAAGAGCCGAAATCCATTAGACAAAAAGACAAATCATTCAAAGTAAAAAGACCAATAGAGTTCACAGTAACTATAATGATAAATCAAGGATATTTGATACAAGTTGTTCGGGTTTTTGGCATATAACTGGCTGCTGTAGGTCCAGAGACCATGTTCATGATAAGGTTATATAAATAAATATGTAGTTGGTTGAAATATGATTTGATTTTTACTTTTCAATGTGATAGATTCATTGCTTCACGAATAGTGTTAGATCACAGATTATACTGATAATTATTTTCAAGTAAAGATATCCGAGAAGCAACTTTTTCATTGTAGAAAAGGCAAAACTTCAGGTTCACTTAGTCAATTTCAGCAAAGGCAAATTGATACTCGCTGTAGTATCACGATTATACAGTTAATATGAAGTTTAATTAATTATATGCAATGAAATAAAAAGGCATAACATGAAACATTTGACCCTGAATGTCCATTGTCTATGGTCTTAACGGTCTTTCTATTCCTATAGTGCAACCAATCTGGCAATTTTATTACTCTATAGGTGTGATAAAACTGGCCTATACTTATAGCTCCAGAGCAACATATATTGTAAAAAAAATTTGGACACTTGCTAGTGTAAACTAATCCTAAACAATGCGGTCCTTTCGAATTGTCTAACAATATTGTACATCAATCTGTAATGGCCTGGAGGGGTTCAATAAACTTTTTAAATTTATTTCATTTATAGACATAATAAAATTGAACAATGGAGGTAGTAATATTTATTTTATATGTAAAGTGGACAAAATCTCACAATCAAAATCATGCATATCACAGTTTTGTTACCAATTTTTATGTCTGTGACATATATACAACTGAAATGGTACTACTACTCTGGGTCTTTAGTACACAGTACTATTAAAGTATTTTCCAACTGAAAGGTGATCACTTTACAGAGAGCTGTAAAAGCCCAATCATTTTTAATATCACAAAAATTATTATCGGCCGTATCTTATGTTTTGATTTATAGTCTATCGAATGTTTGATTTTTTTACCTGCACTGAAGAAACAAAAGTTATCGGAACTGCATCTGCAAAACTAGATTCTAGATATCTGCTCAGTATATTTGTAGATTGTTACATATTACATAAACAAGTGTAGACACAGAAACGTCTCGCCAGAATATAAACATTATCGTTTACACATGACGAACTTAATACAGAAGGTCAAGAAAATTAATGCCTGATTCAACTTTAAGATAAACTTAATATGGAGAGTCTAGGGTTTATAATTGCTGAGAAATGGACATCAATGTAAAAATTTAACAAAGTCATTGGACCACGAAATTAAGGTCAAGGTTACTTGACAGGTGTCAGACTGGCATTTATCCTTTAAAATGTAACAATAAACCTAATATGGAGAGTCTAGGTTCTTTAACTGCTGAGAATTGGACATCAATATAAAAAAAATTAACAAAGTCACTGGAGCATGAAATTGAGGTCAAGGTTACTTGAAAAGTGTCAGTCTGGCATATACCAATTAATACTTAACAATAAACTTATATATGCTAATGGAGAGTCTAGGTTCTTTAATTGCTGAGAAATGGACATCAGTGTAAAAAATTATCAAAGTCACTGGACCATGAAACTAAGGTCAAGGTTACTTGACAGGTGTCAGACTGACATTTATCCTTTAATATGTAACAATAAACCTAATATGGTGAGACTAGCTTCTTTAATTGCCGAGAAATGGACATCAATGAAAAAATTTAACAAAGTCACTGGATCATGAAATTAAGGTCAAGGTTACTTGACAAGTGTCAGACTTGCATCTGTCCATTAATATTTAACAATAAACCTAGGATCTTTAATAGCTGAGAAATGGACATAAATGTACAATGATAACAAAGTCACTGGAGCATTAAATTAAGGTCAAGGTTACTTGAAAAGTGTCAGACTGGCATATACCCATTAATATGTAACAATAAACCTAATATGGAGAGTCTAGGTTTTTAAATTGCTGAGAAATGGACATCGATGTAAAAACAAATATCAAAGTCACTGGACCATGAAATTAAGGTCAAGGTTACGTGACAGGTGTCAGACTGGCATTTATCCTTTAATATGTAACAATAAACCTAATATGGAGAGTCTAGCTTCTTTAATTGCTGAGAAATGGACATCAATGTAAAAAAAATAACAAAGTCACTGGAACATGAAATTAAGGTCAAGGTTACTTGACAAGTGTAAGACTGGCATCTACTCATTAGTATGTAACAATAAATCTAATATGAAGAGTCTAGGATCTTGAATAGCTGAGAATTGGACATAAATGTAAAAATAATAATAAAGTCACTAAACCATGAAATTGAGGTCAAGGTAACATGACAGGTATCAGACTGGCATGTACTCATTAAATTGAAGTATTACACCAAATATGGTATCTCTACACATTACAATGGCTCAGAAATTGACTTGAATGTAAAACTATGTCGCAATATTTACAAAGTCACTGAACCGTGCAAATGAGGTCAATGTCACTTGACAAGTGGCAGACTGTCATGTACCCACTGAAATGCATCAATACACTAAATATAATGGATCTATGCAATACAAATACAGAGAAAAGGACTTGAATGTGAAACTATGTCGCAATTTTCATGGAGTCATTGAACCATGCATACAAGGTCAAGGTCATCTGAAACATGTGATGCTGGAAAGCTCAGAACCTAAGGCATCTGTGGACCAAAGATGATCTGTGCATCCAATACAGTTAAAAAGTTATTAAGGTTTTAGAAAAAGTTTACAACGCCGCCGCCGCCGGAAAGTAATACCTATGTCTCGCTTCTAGCGACTTTCGTCGCAGGCGAGACAAAAAACCAAAAAGATGTATTGATACATGTACCGCTATATAAACCTTCAAAGCATTTAAGTAATAGCTATGTTATACTTTCATCATACACAAAAAGCACAATGGAGATATATATGAAACAAGGCTGTCATTAAAAACAAGCTCCATCTTGTATAATTTCTAGTTTTATCCACATAGCAAATGTGAATAGTGCACGAAGATTTTTAAATATATAAAAATTAAATATCTGAACAAAACAATGGAATAAAATAACAATATAAGGAGATATACAATGCACCATACGAATCTTTAACTCTAATTGACTTACAAAATTAATTATAACAATAATTTTCCTGTTCCTAAATGTAATTACAATAGGATATTTAATAGCTCTCTATTCAGATACTATTGTTTTAATAGAGGTTTGATGTGGTCAAGTTTTAATTATTGAATGTATTTATCTTGGATGTAGACAATGTTACTTGATGAAAATTTCAACATGGAAGAAGTCACGTACACCCAAAACTTGTTTTTATATGAATAACAGATAAAAAGGAAATGACAAATTAAAGAATTTGCAGGGTGGTGAAAAAAATATTCCATTGACAGCATACCAAATTTCTAATATATAGATTCCTCTTCTGCTCTTGTAATGGCCCTTTCATTTGGTCAGTAAAATATAGTAAGTGTATATGATTTTATTTTATTTTCAGGGGGAGGATTACAAACAATGTAAAAAAAACTTATTTTATCTCTTTCATTTTGTTGTTCGTATTACCAAACATTTTAGGTAACCTGATAATTTGTTCAATCAATTTCACAAGCATTGTTACTTTGATTATTCAAATTTACAGTTATGAAAACAAAAAATAACCATTTGCATGCTCAATTTTCACAATTTTCAAAAAAAGCCAATGAACATCAGACAAACTGGCACATATCCAAGCTTTGTAGAATGATTGGATATGTGACCTTCCTATCTTGAAGCCCAAACTTCTATTGAAAAACTTATTATATGTACCTGTAGAGCCACCAGAAATGCTATTATAAATGCATTCACTAATAAGAAAACTGCTGTAAATATACCATAAAATCAAATTGAAAAGCACTACATACATTTTCAAATGGACCATACAACAGGTTTAGATTATCCCATTTCTCAGATACATGCATTTTCAAATGGTTCAGTCTCATTCTATGTTAACAGTGTGTATATGTATTCTTAAACATGTCACTTGTTCACAGAAATCATTTTACAATGCTGTTAATTGACAACTTGACAACATTGTGTTGAAATTGTTTGCAGAAATCATTTACAATCTTTGTTATTTGAAAAGTTGACAACCTTGTAGTGAAATCATCAATTTTAAGTGTTAACACTTCGCAAGTATGCAATAAGTTTGTTCATTCTCTCTATAGCCTCTGAATGATTACCAGGTCTTCCACCTTTGAACATTGCTACCATGGCAACTGTTTTAGACAATTCTACAAATAACTGGTATCTGTCTCTTTCCTCAATCCTCCCAGGTTCATTTCCTTGTTTTCTTTTAAAGACAAAAGTATAATCATTGCTTTCAGGATCAAACATCGGCCTTATAAATGTGAATTTCATTCCACCAAAGTTTATTCCATGTCCATAATTGACCCCATTTTCGCCTTCTTGTACATATTTAACCACATCTTTCAAGTCAAACTGATTGATTGATGGCATATTATCTGTTGTAGCATACAAAGTGCCATCATGTCCATAGACAGCGGCACCAATGAACTCACCCTTTCTGGAAACTTCCTCGATTTTATTGAGGTACTTTGCCCATTCTTTCATGCTAAAAAGAACAAATTAAATCGTGAGTTGATTTGAACATATCATATACTAGTATCTTCCTTATGAGTTTCGATAAAAAAATTGCAGCATAAAAATCTATAGAATTCAAAAGTATATGTATCTAATATATGTTCTTGATAGGTTTCTTTTGTACATTGGTCTTGCACAAACAATTCAATTCTACACCTTTCGTAAGTTTTGTTGGCAATATCATCTGAAGTTTAATATTCGGGGAAAATATTATGTTCAAAAAATTTTGTAATGTTCTTTTTTATCTTGCGTCAACTTGTTTCCTTGACTTTTTCTTATTTTGCTTTAAATCGACATTACAGGCACCTATCCTCACCAAATGTAGTGAATACTTAGTTTAGTTTTACTGCTTCATCACAGAAGAAGAATGTATTGATGAAATACACGCTTGTTATTGCTTGTTATGAATGTAAAGCAAGTGAACTCGTATGAGTGATTGCTCGTTGAATGCCTCATGGTGACTTCAAGATGACGAACACCAACTAAAACTTTTTTCTTTCTGCTTAATCTTACTATTTAGAGATTTCCTTTCATGTATATTTATATAGTATCTTTTCATTTGTTTAGTGTAGACATCCCAAAAATATTGCAAGTCCCTATGATGTCATAGTTTCATGTATGTTCTTATAAATCTTTATAAGTTTTGTGTGTTTAATCGTAGCTTTCCAATTAAATCCTGAAGCTTTATGAAAGTCGTTGTGGTTTAACCTTAAGCAAAACATTGTTTTAGCTGCTTCTTGTATCTGGAATACTACATATGTTCACAGAAATTGCGGTGCAGAGTATGTTTTATGCTTATAATTAAAGACTACAATGTGACATTGTTTTTCTAATAAGGTTGTTGATTTTGTTGTTTGACCTGTATTTAGTAAAAGTATTAAAATGTATGTCGGGAGCTATACCTAATTCTGTATAATAAAGTTATTACATTTACCTTTGGCTATCACTTGTTTCACTCTTCTCATATTCTTGATCTCTACAGAAATAAATAATGCGACATTACCGTCTTTACTTTAAATCTTGTAATTTCTAAAGTTTCTAAACATGCAAGGATTCTGCTTTTTCGATATCTACTTCCATATTGCTATTACTTTTACAATGAACTAAATGCTGAGTTTGATGGATGTGCTTTGGTTGTTATATAATATCAAGAGAATGAAACAGTCAGAAATGAGAACTAATCCCCTACAACATTGTTTTGTTTAATTTTACGAATACTGTACAAGTTACGGTAATGAATTTCTGGACTTTTACTCAAACTTTAATCCTAGTCAGTCATGCACGAAATGTAGGTTTATTTGACCTAATTTTAATCAGACCTCTCGTGACTATCCGAGACACTAGAACTGACAGGAGAAGGGTTGTAGTATCTTAGATCTCTACTACTGAGTCACTAATTCATGAAATCTAGGTCAAAGTGATCTGAAGGTTATCAGAAGCTTTATGAATATCCTAAATACATATACTGACAAAGTACAAGTTTTAAGGTCTGAAATCTTGGCTCATTTTAGAAACTGACAAAGTACAAGTTGCCAAATCTGAGATTTTGACTCATTTTAGAAATTAAGGTCAAAGTTACATAAGCGTTACTATACGAGATTTATCGACTAACAAAATATTATTCCTCAGCAAATTGTTATTTCCCAGATCTATACTCTTACAAATCTTAGTCACATTATGCATTAAGTGTGGTTCAGGTGACGAAATTTTCAACTGGAGCTTTGTGCCTATACATGACACAGTAACAGACAAAATACTTTACTTGAAGTCATGAAATGACCTAATTATTGTATCTGGAGCTTCATGACTATATAAGATGCATCAAAGAGTAGTGTCAAATGGCTAATTTACCCCTCCAACCGTTTTTTTCAATGGGAAATCCTGCATACAGCCAAAACCCTAGCGCCGAGATATAATCCGACAGCGCTCAACTTATGGATTCGTTGATACCTCCACAGATTAGGATGACTTTATCAGAGAAGTTGCCTTTTAGGAAAGGGTTCAGGAGCAGAACCAGGAAGCCATCAAATGCAAGCATTTGCCCACTGCTTACTTACTTACTTAAGCCCTTTGTGCCATGGAGGCACATTGTAATAACACTTCTCAAACGGGATCGGTTCTGGAAATTTTAACCAGGTCGTTCCATCTGTACCCCTCAGCATCCATTTCGGCTTGTAGGTGATCAACAAAATCTTTGAGGCGGGAGAAGTAGGAAGTTAATTTTGGCAAAAATAGGGCAAAAATAGCATTCTCCCCCTGAAAGACAGTCAAGGAGAAACCGCCAGAGTTTTTGGCTTGCCCTGCGCTTAAAAAAGAAAAAGTCTCTTGCCATCTGGAGCATACGTCTGGAGCACTGTTTTCAAATTTTGAAAGACATTCCCTTCTACGATCTAGTGAGGAAGTAGAAAAAACAACAAAGAGCTTGTGGTAAGTGCACAAAATTTTAAAATCTAAAGCAGATAAAATTTTGTTTTTGTCACTTGGCACTTTCATCAGGAGGGTTGGGGAATTGGCGAGAAGCGAGACGTTACTATTGGAAGAAGCCTCCATATGGCGCTTCTGCATTCAATTCTCCACTAATTGCGCTAGAAGGTCGACAAAGCTGATCCTTCTCATCGTAATAGTTCTACTGGCAGACTGCGAGAGCATCCTCTTTACCTACCAGGTGGGACCTGTAGGCTTTGGCTAGTCGCATGGTGTCCGTCTTTTCTTCATAGCGACCCGGTGTGAGATCAAGAACAGGACCATAGTCCCCTTGGCATATACGCAGGCGAAGAAGCCTAAGGGAATGGATGCCATATCACCCACACCGGTCAGAGCAGACAATTTGGTACCACTGTCCAGCAATAGACTGCCCACGAACATCCACCTAGGGCAATGGAGACGACCTTATCCAATAAGTTGCAGATCTTTAACGCATGCTCATATCTCCTGATTTCTGCGGTGAGCTCCTCTTCCTTGCATGCGATACGACTGGCGTCTAATTCATCATCTGTTTATTTATAGGAGCATGGCACGTATTTTAATGTTCTTAAAGGGGCTATTGGAATCAGACCACTACCTGGGATGAGATACCACGACGCTAAGGTTTCACGCAGCACACTCTACCAGATGGAAGCGGACGGTGAGATGCCCCCAACCCCCTGATAGATCGACGAGGCGACCGTCTTGATCGTTCAGGTACTTTTGCATGCGGTCCATGGTTCTCAGGGTCATGGGTAAGTTGACCAGATTCTTGGTGGTCGGGATGATCATCATGCATTGATCAACCGCGGAAAATGGAGCTATAAATGATGGACTGCTGGGTGCCGCTAACGTAATATCGATATCGCTATTCATGAGGGTGTATTGATACTGATGATATTGAAGATATGCTCACGCCGTTGGAGAGTTAGGTTGAAGCAGGACAAGATCTGGCTATCGTGCCCAAAGACGATGAAGGAGAACCTATGCTTGGGCTCGGTATAAGTGGCGATATTCTACAATGTGAAGCGTCCATTTATCTAACTCGCCCAAGAAGACGATGCTCACCCTCTGGCCATCGGGTTCGAATTGGGGGATTCGATCGGAGATGACCAGGTTGAAGGTTTGGGTATTGGCAAGGACGTTGCGATCGAATCTGATCTGGATAGCCACGGTCGACACTTTCAATCTTTCTGACTTATGAATGACGTCGATTACAAAAAGGGTATAGAGGTTGATGAAGTCGGAGGTGCCAGGGCCGACATTGCTCAACAGACTCGAGGTAGAATTACTAAGGAATTTGGCGACTTCCGGATAAACCTTAGTGATCCTGCATTTGGTGAACCTGGCATCGAAATTCACGGCAGGGTAGCAATCAGCATTGCGGGTCGTGTGTATATTTCGCAATCGGCAGTGGTCGAAGACAGCGGCGTTTTGCGTCTGATCAATTATCCTATTCGCCTGGAAGGCGATGACTCATGGAGGTTTCTCGAGCCCGCTTTTAGCGGCTAGACGCCAGTGAGATAGCAAGGTTTGGGGCACGAAGAAATAGCAATCCGCAATCGATCTCGGTCTTGCTCTTGATGGTCTTGTAGAGCCGAGAGAAGGAGTGACGTGCGGGACAAACAAGTAGAAAATTGCTCAATACTACTTTTGGCACGTTTTTATTGCAGCAGCTGTCAGCACCGCATTGGCATCCAAACGCACATCAGGGAGAGCTCGTGCTTGAATCAGTACGTGGGTCCGTAGAGTGGAATGGATCTTTTGCTTAGAGATGATATACCCGTGGCGTGCTGCAAACCCGACGTTATCTGTCGCTTTCATCTGCATCGGATGTGAAATGCTTGAACTATAGATGGTTGAGGCCTTGCGATTTGGAGAAGTCGTCGGGGTACGTCAACATTCCAAGCATTGTGGTGGCGACGTCCGGGTCTTTGAGGTGCTCAACCTGCTGACCGGAGAGTATGTAGCTGATAATACTAAACAGGAACGTGACACCGTTATGGGCAAGCAATACTAGATCTGGGTCACCTTAGGCGGTTCCATCAAGTCGGCCTCAGATCTCCCACATGCAAAGCTCTGTCCTTATCTGATTTTGGCTTTACATTTAGATCATATTGGTTATTTGTTCTCTATCAGTTTTCAAACATTTTTGAGTTTATGGTCTTCCAAATGTTTAGATTTTATCTGCACTGAAGAGACATAAGTGGGGGTATTCGAAATCCGCATATGCAGAAAGTAAATTCACAGCAACTTCGGTATTTAGTTATCAAGAGAAAGCTCTTAGCGGGTGAAAGAAGAGATCCTGGGTCTCGATATTGATGCGTATTTCCGCACCGGAGTCATTCAGCTGAGTCCCGACTTGTTGTCCGTAATCGTGAACCTAGCTGCTACTCATGGAAGACTTTCATCGGAAGTCAGTCGTTCGGTGATAGTTAGCATTTCGGCAATATTATATTATATTTTCCTAGCGCTGGAAGAAGTAGTTGATCGTGGCAATACCCCGACCAAGATGAGATTATTGCTGCTCTGAGATCCTGTTTGTCATGGTGGGTGGAACTGTTGGTTTCCTCATTTCAGTCAATCGATGAACGACAGAGCCAATGATCTTCGTTGCAACATTCGCCACGCATTTTAGGGCTACACTGGAAGCGGCACCCACGACCTTGCTACCCATACGTCGTAGAGCCAGACTGGCGATGGAATCAAATAGTCCTCCTCCAAAGACTGCATACTGTTGCTTATAGAGGTTCGAGACGATCTCCTTCGATTTCTTCATTCTTGTTTTTGCTTGCCTCGGAGTCTGCGATAGTGCAGAGTTGCCTTGGTATATGGTCTTCCAGCTCGAAATCTTCGGGATGCTTCATGACCATGAGCTTCCGTGAACTGGGAAAATTCAATTGGCGCTCGTCGTCGAAGAAGAGATCATCTCCGTCGAAATTGACATGTAGACTTCTGATCATGACATCGTCTTCCACTGAGAGTCCAAAGGTATAATCGGCTTTGGGAGTCATATTTAGCTGGAGATAGTTGGTTGCTTAAGAACCGACGTTGGTAGTGGGTCTTCGTCGTCCTTTGCGACAGGAAGAGGAGGCCTCGGAGTGGGTAGAGCGAGGGGGATATCTTCGATCTTTTTGGTGATCTGGGAAGCTGTCTTCTTTCAGGTCTCAACCACGGGCTTGAATATTTTGAAAAGGTCGCAGGTGAGTTTTATTTAGGAGACGCTGCATACATCTAGCCTGGATACTGTGATTGGTCAAATGAAGTCACTAGCAAGCGCCTCAGGCTGTTAGGATCGGTGATCTTGATGAACGTCATCAATTATAGTATCACCAACGCCCATAAGTGACGGATCGATCGCCCTAAAGCGTTGGATTGATCGCCCATAGGCGCTGGATCGATCGCCCCCTAGACGTTGGATCGATCGCCCATAAGCGTTGGATCGATCGCCCCATAATCTTGCGTCGAGCCTAAGCATTTGGAGGAGCAGAAATGCTAGCGGGCGATTCCGGCTTCAAGATCGGAATCCCAACAATCCTCCGTGAATAGATTCAAGTCCCTGTTAAATTTATCACTGCCTGATATGGATAGGTACGTGCAAGGTTTCCGGCAGAGGTGGGAATTATAGGTCTTTAATTCAAAGTCCTGCCCATCAATGCGATGAGCGCACCTTTCGGAACCGTATCGTCTGCAACTTTACCCTGGGCCCATGTAATTAAAAAGTAGGAATGTCAACGAGTAATCGAGAACTTGAGTATCGCTCGGTCATACCGAGTATCGATTAGTTAAACTTGTACTCGAATACTCGGTTATTTGTTTTGATATCTAGGATATACGTCTTTTATCTCCTGAGATGGCCCACACTTGCGATTTAAGATTTGAACCGTTAAAATGCCACCGCCGAGATATGCTGTTAGGTAATATTTCAAACGCGGCATGTTTCAGTCTGATTAAACAAAGGTCAAATGTAAACTATTGCGCGAAGCTTGAGTTACAAAATTAGGAAATAAACTTTCTCATGACGAAATGTTATCATATTTTTTGTTAACAAAAAAAAAACCACTGTTTTAGTGAGTCCCGTGAAGCTTCTTGTGTTTCACATATCAGTAGCTTTCCAAATTGATAATATATAATTATGTAGGTTTGTTTTGTCTCCAATTAACGTGCT
>MJUU01018645.1:41171-52472 GCA_002080025.1 Modiolus philippinarum
AAATGTTATCATATTTTTTGTTAACAAAAAAAAAAAACACTGTTTTAGTGAGTCCCGTGAAGCTTCTTGTGTTTCACATATCAGTAGCTTTCCAAATTGATAATATATAATTATGTAGGTTTGTTTTGTCTCCAATTAACGTGCTATTAATTTGCAAGCAATTACAATGAAAATCTGTTAATTAAACACTGATTGCATTATTGTTGACCATAAATACAAATTAAATGGTATTAAAATGTACTTGAGAGAAAATCAAAATGGATGAAAAACAGTCCACATTATTTGTTCATGTTCTATCGGGATTAACACAACTTATTTCCGAGCGAGTACTTGAGTACTCGCTCGGAAAAACTTTCGAGTACTCGAGTAATAAAACTTGTACGAGTTGACATCCCTATTAAAAAGCACACGCTCCCACTAGTGCTTACATTCAGGGGGTGTACGTGGGGAGCATTCTCGGACTTCTAATCCAAGTCGTGTTGATACTCCAATGAAAACTCCTGCATGTGATCTTTTCCTTTTCTAAGACTAAGTAGAAATCGTCTAGATTGCATCGATAGTTTCCAGCCGTCATGAATCCTCGAGGCTTGGCCAAGCATTGGTCACAAAGGGTATCGAATTGAGTCTGGATGAGATCGCTGCAGTAGTCCTAGCTGGCATGATCACGATTCTTGGCATCCTACTCAATAATTCAGACAAGGTTGGCATTCTCTCGGATCGATTGCCGCGGAAGCTGTAATTTTGGCAGAGATATAAGCAGTCCAAATTATTATGACGACTTCGAACTTAGTATTCTTCATACTTGCTTTGCTTGCTCAGTACCAAGTCGTCGAAGATCATGATATTCTTGTGAGAGGGGTCGAGGTCGCAAGGGTTGGTCATATCGCTCACGAGCTCGAAGAAGGGGTCGATACCGATTGGCTTTGGTGGTAGCTTCATCACGTTTACCACATCGACCAAGGATTGAGAATGACGACCACTGATGTTAAGAAGGTCGCGGATATTGTCTTTCCCCAGGTTCTTGTGCAATAGCAGGTAGTTAGCTTGACGGAGCGATTTTCCAAAGACGTCGAGTCGATCGTGGTCGAGCCATTAATCGCGCAGGAGGGGGTTAATCAACAGCGTCTTACTGCAGTCCAATTTACCGATGTTCAGACCTCGAATTGATCGCTGCGGGAGAAAAAAGTGGTTTAGCCTATGCTCATCGTTTGTAAAATCTTCAACGTCTATTTACCTATATAAAATGTTAATGTACTGCTTGCAATGTCGAAGGAAGACAGAGAAGAAAGGCTAGAGTGAGGTAGTGACCAGCAAAAGGCGGATGCGGAGGATTGGCACCTGTATCCTCTGCGGAGCACTGAATTACAAAAACAGGATAACAGCAAACACCTACAATATCCAGGAACTACAATCACATGCCACAATTTACAAGCAAACTGCACCAGAAAAACAACAATGAAAACAAGAGACAAACACAAATAACGATAGAAACTCGGGATAGCCGGACTTGGTACCGGCACTAGCAAAAGCCAGTGGTAGGGTTCAACCGGTTAATGATTACCCAAACCTCCCCTTTCTCTATCTCGTTCCCATATAGTATCATAAACATGCAGGTAGACTACTAACTCAATGACCACTATCTTGGAACAGAAAAGCATATGACAAAACATAATTTTGAAAGAAGGGTCAAAGAGCGCTGAAGTCGGAATTCGTGGCTCCTTCCGGCTCCGCACACATGAATAAGCTGATCAATCGCAAGCCCGTCGAGATGCACCTGCCCGGGCATAATTTCACCGGTCCGGGGACCAACCTGAAAAAGCGCGTGATGGCTGATGGTGCCCCGAAAACCTTTGTCGATGCCACGATCTATGCTATACCAATCATAAGGATAACGCCACACGCAATGCGATCTGCGATAAGGCAATGCTTGCGTCGATGCCATTCCCAACACAACTGCGCGCGTGGTATCGTAAGACCCATCATCGGCACCAAAACACAATTTGGACTTGGAGCGGGAAAAAGTACAATGGTCCGATGAGATAGCCGAATAGCTACATAAGCCAGTCCGATGCAAATTCAAACAGCGTCGCGTGATGGTAGAATGGGTTGCCAACCCGGTGTGTGAAAGAAGTTTATGCAAAGTGAAAGGGGACCACGCAACTTTTAATTCTTGGATCAAGAAAACTGGCCTGCAATAAGCCTTCATCGGCAATCTTTCCGGTCCGCCAGAATGAGACCAGAATGGTTGTGTGAGAGACACCGAGTACGACCTTATGAATGGAACCTCCGAATTTTGCAATTTAGTGCAATTTAACGTGGCAATCCTATCCTGCGAAAACGTTGCCAATTTTTGTGTCATCCCTTGATGGCCGGTTCGTCAGCATAAGACCCCCTGGTAGGGTGCGGATCGCATGCCCTTGCATATCGATATCCCCTTTTATTTTACCACATGTCACTAGTAAGCTCTTTGCCATATCTATCTCGATGCCGTCCAAGAATTTCTATTCTGGGTCGCACCGAGCTCTGCCTCTAGGTCATCGATGTCTTACATGCTATACCTAAGCTGGTGCCTGACCCATCTCTTCGTGACTACGTTCGAGCTTCCCCTGGTAATCCAAGTTTGGTGATACAATAATCGTTCATATCATGAACGATTATCCTGAAGCATCCACGAGATTGGCATGCGCTTCCTCAAGTAAGATCCAAATTTATCAATTAATATATACCGCGAAGATCACCTCGAGCGTTCAAACTTCCGAGAGAAGCTTCAATAGGTGCAAGCAAAAGCGCCCGCATGCCACGTCACCGCGACGCTGGAACTCATCGGTATTATATCGAATCTCCGATCACAGAGTCCTCCACCATCTAGGGCGGTGGTAGGCCGTAGAGGTCGAATATAGACTTTGAGTCCTTCACACTTATGGTAGTGCGTCCAGTGGGTGCCAGGGCCATAGAGGTCGTCGTGTTTCAGTATGCCGCATTCGATGCGTTGTGGGATGGGTGGTAGGACATAGAGCATGAATAGTCCTCTGGATCAAGGGATTAATAAATTCCTCGAGCTCGGTCCACGTTTTAGAGGAGCCTATGAGGGAATAGTATTCCATGCACTCGTATGTTGCTTATTCATCTGGATTCGGTAGTGGCCATGTCCGTCTTGTAGGATGTGGCGCTTATCGTCCTTGGCCGAGAGTGCCACCTGGTTGATCTCTTTGATGTATCTGTTGGAAATGGGTACAGATGACGTTCATCGATTTGTGGATCTCCTGTTGGGTGGTGAGGAATCGCAATGTTTCGCTTGATAACGTTCTTCTTAACATCCTTGGTCTTGTTGATGACCTCCTCCAGCTTGTTGACATAGAGCTTTACCCGGATGCTGATGAACTCAGTCCGCACCTTGCCACCACACTCATCTTTGAACTTCCCGTTGACCTTATTCATGCCAGTGGATATGCCGAAGGTATGCTCGAAAAATTTTCCAAGACGTGTGCCGCAGCGGCCTTGTAGAAATCTTCCTTCTCGATCACATAGGCCAAGCCGGTAGTTGTCGCCGTATATATTCCGCATGAATCTAAGTGGAAGATGTTCATCAGGATCTTTTAGATATCCAAGATGCAGGCTCCGAGGTAGACGGGAATATCAAGTTAAGCTTGGTTTTCGTCATGTGGATCGCCGCCAGATTCTCGGTGAAGACCAGCCGACGATCAAAGCTGAGCTTGGCCGCGAGCTTCAGCGCCTGCTTCTCTGGGTTCACGAGCTTGACATCGACCTGCTTCAGCATATTCTCTATCATCTTGCCGAAGACCGAATTATTCATAAGCCTTCAAAATTCTTTCTCGGAATCGGTCTTGGTGGCGGCTTGAAGGTTGGTGTTCAGGTCGATATATTACTGCAAGGAGACTGTCGAAACGATGAAGTGGAAAACCTTGGCCAGTTTCATGCCCATCGCCAGATACTGCTCGAGGTTTTGGCAGTAGAACACGTACTTGATGGGATTATGCAGGGTCGGAATGAGCTTATGCACTCGGTTGATTCATTGCGCATCGGTGCCAGCAGGTAGTCGTTGCTGGCATCAGGCAATTCTTTTAGGCAGTCGATATCCTAATTCACTTTGGAACGATATTTTAGGCAGTCGATATCTTAATTCACTTTGGCACGATACTTGAGGATGGCCTCGATCACCTCCAGCTCCATCCACTAAGTCTCCCGTCGGTATGAGTTGTACCATGGCCTGTCCGTAGAGGTTATAAGCGTCTAGGTAGGTCAGGTACCTGGTAGGTTGTTGGCCTAGCATAGCGATATGAGATCCCCCCCGTTGCCTTCTCGAACATAACAAGCATTTCATTGCCTGAGAAGAGTTTCAGCCTGGCCCCGATAAGACTTGGGTGCGGCGTCGTAAGCGAGATTGGGGGTTAAGTACTACATGTTATTACAACATGGAATCAAGCTTGTAGTTCTCGAGGCAGACGTCTCGGAAAGCCTCTATGATGTCTGCCAGTAGAAGCACGTCATTTGCTAGGTAGAGGCTCTTGCACTGGAAGGCGTCAAAGACCTACTTGCCATGCACATAGTCGTCATCGCTGGTGTGCTCCCCACTGAGATTGCTGAAAAAGTCCACTCTGGGTGGGAGCTAGATCTCCTGAAGCTTCATCTCCGTCAATGAAATTGTAGTGATATACCACCTTGTGAAATTGCCTTCACTTTCTTGAATTGGGCGGTAGTAAGGTTCTTAGTTAGAGTGTATAGTGAAATGAGCATAAACCGGATCGATTCGATGAATCGCATATCAAGGTCTTCCACATTCTCTCGAAGAAGCTGATATACTTTTCATCGGTGTTATTGATGCAGTTGGTCTAACCAGCGCTGAATCTCAACTCCTTGATGGGTGTTGTATCCGGAAGTGGAAGACGAGGGGGATGCATCTGGAAAGCTAGAAATCTAAGTTGCGCTGGTTATGTTCAGCGTAGCGATACTTATCGGTGAGACGATCGTGGTCGTCACATCTTTCTCGTCCTCATACGCAATTGAAATGACAGCCATTTCCTGCTCCATGTGCCCAACGAACTTCCAAAGTGCATTAGATCCATGGGAAAGCACCGGCTCTTTGCAGTCCCCCATGGACTTGACGTAGTAGCAGAATCTGGTGGCGTCTGGTGCTGATACTGCTGGGTGTAGGCCTAGTATGGGCTTGGCTGGTATCGATCTTTTCGGTGAAGCATTCGAAGCCGGGTAGATCACGCATGGGACAATTGTAACACGGTTGAAATTAGTGAACCTTACGATGTAGCCCTCCCCAGTCATTACGATTTTAACCGGCTTTTTCTGACCACAATATTCCATGTGGTTGTCCAGAATTTCCTGATGGAAAAGTGACGCTGGCACTTGCGGCAGAAGAATGATCATAACCATGCTCTGAAACTTGGGAGCTCAAGGATCGCGATCAGCTCTTAATCCAGAAGTAGTGCTGCTGGCAGTATAGAAGGTCGGTGTTGGTCTTTCCAGAGCCCTTGGAAATTCTCAGCGGATATACTTTCAGCACTTCATCCGTCATCCTCGCTGCTCTTCACGTCTTCGAAGCCGAATACGTTCACATTGGTTCACTTGTTCAAAGCTATCGATTGCCTTGACAGTGACCCGGAATTCAAGATTGTCGAAATTGAGCTCGTCTTTGCACTGCCCAACACGGTAATATATTCTTCTGGTCGACTTCCTGGTCATGAAAAGTGGATACCGCGGCCAAGCGGAGGACTCCTGGTCCTGATTCTGAACATTGATCACAGCCTTCTTTGCAGTATTTTGCTTGAAGAATTCGGAGTAGGAGGTTCCTGCTAAATGTTTATGTGCTTTCAGGTGGATTACCAGGTCGATGATATCCCCGAAGGTCCATCCACTATCCTCACACTAATAGCTAGCGAAACTTCTCTTCACCTTTTCTTCCAGGAAGGCTATCTCCATCTCCAAGTCTGCAGACTCTGTGATGACTACATTCTCGGATCGAAAGTATGGGGTAGCACAGGTGGAATAGCCCATTGCGAGGCCTGTTCTGACCATCTCTACTCTGAGCATCAGCAGCTGCCCCTCGAGACCCTTCTTCTCGGTGACTGTGTCTTCAATTTTACCCTGGATGGTTTTGTAAATTTTTTTTCAAGGGTTCAATCGTTACCGTACGAATAACACCTTTCAATACTGTACTTTTCTCCGTCACCTTGATCTGGGCAGATTAGCTCATCCTCTGTAATTTTTTCTTCAAGAAAGTGACTAGTTCATGAGCTTTCAAGGGTTACCTTGCGAAATAAACCTTTGAATACTCTCATCTCCAGTGAGGGTAGATTCTAGCTCATCCTCTATCATCCTGGTCAAATCATCACACTTAAGCCTAGAGTAGCCAACTCTTCTTGGTCGGCGTCTTCAGTTGCTTCTTGGTAAAGACCGACGTACGATGCAATTTGCGATCGGTTTTGTCGTAATGAGCTCTACAAAGCCCCCTTGTTCTCCCTGCTATATCCCTTCAGCCAAGCTTCCTTGGCGATGCATAGTAGTTCCTTTCGGCTCCTGACTACCACCACTACCCCAATCGATACATCATCCTTGGTTTCCTGCCTTTGGGCTGCTTCCAATGTCTCCAGCAGAGACCTCAGTTCTGTGCTTGTTCTTTTAGTACCCCGTCCTCTGGTGTTCTTGATTTTGCCTTGTCTCTGGACTTTGATTTATGTAATCTTGTGCTTTGTTCCTTCTGTATTCTGCTGCCGTTGTTTTTTTTTTTCGCTTCAGTGGGTGTCCGTAGGTACGTTTCCCTTCTGATTCTAGCTGACCTTCAATACCCTGCTTCATTTGGCGCCAATCGCAGATCTGTGCCACTTTTGGGTCGTTGCAACAGGTCCCCATAGCAACCTGTTTAGGTCCCATAGCCACTTGTGGCTCATCGCCTGGTTTTCGGTGAAAAATGTTTCGTAAGTATCTATGTTCATAACAGTGGATGCCATCCCTTTTTGTTTAACAATTGCACTTTGTCTTTAGAGGTTTGGAGTCCATCCATGTTTGCATTAGTCGATGACATATAACCTTTTCCTTCTACTGTGATATTCTGCATCATTGCCATTGTGATTTATTATTGGATAAAGTGGGGACGGTATCGGATTGCATCTCGGCGCCAAGGTTGCGGGATGTATGCAGGATTTTCAGTGAAAAAGAGAGATGGGGCAGAATCGGCTTTTTCACACTAGTTAAAGGCAAAATATTCCTCCAGGAGTAGTACTATCCGAGAACTGAACTGTTACAAAAAATTTAACCCGAGTCATAATTTATGAAATGTAGGTCAAAATGTCTTAGTTTTTACCTCGAGCTATGTGACTATACAAGAAACATATACATACAAAATATTCCTCCGAGATCTGGAATCTTTCAACCATTTACCTGAGTAACTCGTGCATGAGTTCAAATCAACCTAAAACCTCGAATACTATCGTAGATGCATCCATGGATAAAAGTTAATCCACATATGACACATCTATGACTTGTTATTCAAAAGATACAGGGATTTTAACTTTGAGACGGACAAATGGGTCAAACGGCACTTTATCTCCACTCCAGACTCCGTTGGCAAGGGTATAATAACTATCTCTTGGTATTTTTGTCAAGTGGTAGGCCTAGGTTAACTTCTCTTCGAACCTGACATGTCAGAACGTATTGTGAGGGGACATTTTAAAAACTATTTTCTTGTTCGGTTTCAAATGGTAACATAATTTTATAATGAGATTATGCGAGTCCTATGTTGAAATTTGTTTCGTACTTAAGTTTAACCGGAAAATCATATTTACATACATGTATCTCAAGTACAGAAATTCTTATGAACTGACTTTGGTGTATCTCTCATGCAAAATGTTGCCCTTAGTTGATTCTGGTGTTTCTTGATTAATATCTTCGATTATTTGTTCTTTTGTCAACTTTTATGTATTGATTTTTTTATCTTCACCTGCATTGAGGGTACATACGTTGCAGAACTCGAATTAACTGAAATTTCGTTGTTGTGTAAGAGAGGGTTGTATTCATGATGTTTAAATATTGCGGTTTTTTTTTCTTAGTCCTGCTGCTAAGAAAGTCAGATCTATAAGACCCTAACCAAAGACCTGATCTCTCTCGGAATGAAAATGAAGGTTCATTTGAGATGTATATTATCTTTTATGGAATAAGAGGGTGAAACAACCACATACACACCTATTTTAAACTGTCTTAATTATTTTACAATTTGACTGTTTAGTGACAAAAAATTAAATAATGTTAGCCTGAATAAGTCACTTAACAACATAAATTTTGTCTACCTGATCTCATTTTTATTTTACAAAATTTTGTATATTTTACATACCCAAATTTGTATTCTCCAAGGAGATTAACGATGTCTTTTTCTGATGCTGATCTGGCCATATACTTCACAGATGTAATAGATGGAACGGCTGTGACCTTAAGGTCTAGAGTTTCTTTTTGGAGATTTTTAATTTTCTGCAACAATGTACCATCTCCTCTCTGTTTCTGAAATTCCTTTTCCTTTTCCTCTAACTTTTCGATCCTCAGCAACAGTTTTTTGGAATCAGATATTGTCTTTTCAAGCTGCTCCTTCTCAGACTTCCTTTTCTTCTCCAAAGACTCTATCATCTTTTGAACGTATGTGTCTATCAGAGTCTTTAATTTGGTTCCCTCTTCTCTCGCTTGCTTGATGACTGACGTGACATTTTGGTCAAATGCTTGGAGACGTTGCTCTTGTTGTCTCAAGTTTGTTTTGATAGCTTCAAGTTTAGTCGAAATGTCTTTAATTATTGTTTGTTTAAGACTAGATATGGATTCCTTGACATCGGACACCCTGTGCCCCTTGTGTTTTCCAGTAACACATTTTACACATACAGATTGATCACAATTTTCACAGATAAATATAAGCTCATCATTGTGTTCATTACATTTTTGTTTTACTTCCTGAACAACTTTCGATCCCTTCTGAAACTCATGATGTTTTGTAACTTTTTGTCTTTTATGTAAGGATTTGCAGTTTTCGCAAAAATACTGCTCACATTCAAGGCAATATTCCGTTCCTGGCCCAGAAACGCAGATTTCACATGTTTTCAAGGCAAACTGGGCCATGGTGAAGACAAAAATTATAAAATGCTGAATCAAGTATGGTACGTACACGAATAATGACCCGGAATCGCTGAGAAGAATTTCGCGGGAATCTGTACATACAGGCTTGGCATGAAATGGGTGTACAAACTATTATCTCAAAAGAAACGACAAATAAATACCACATTATCTATTGATTTGAAAACGTACTCATGTGTAAAATAAGTGATATTGCAGTAAAGGACGTCGTAGGTAAAAGTTGTTCACCTGTGTATAGTCCTTAGAAAGAACTATACGTACAGTAAAATAGTGTACTTTTAATACCTCTGTGGAAAATTGTCATCTGGAGAGGTTTTCACAGAATCTTATCATTTTAAAATGTCCTCTGTCATATGCAATTGTCTCCTTTAATGGACAAAATTCACTGCAGAAGTAATAAAATAGTGTATGTCCTATCATTTTACCGCAAACATCAGTTTTTTTTTCGCTTGAATACAAATTACTAAATAAAAGTGTATTTGAAAAAAATAGATTAAAAATATAAACAATGGACAGAAAAAGTCAAAAAATCAAAATTTTATAATATAGGCTACTTTGAAAATGGTATGAAAAATCGCCTCCCGGGACATATACCTTCGATGTAAATGTTAAGTTATACTGGAACATTATATTATGTTAATACGGAAAAGAGTATGTCTTTCCAGAGACTGATACAAGTGCTGAATATTCTTATTTTTGCGTATTGATGTAAATGTTAATCATTTCAACTAAAAACTTTTGAATGTTTTGTTATGCACTTTAACTAAGATACTGATTTCCCAAATCAAGTTTAGGGATTCCAATCCAGTGATTTTTTTCCCCTGAAGGCTGGCAGTGTAAAAAAAGTGTCTAGTTTCTAATCTTTAAGGGAATTACTGACTTCCCCTTTAGGGACCGACCATTTAACTTGAGGGGGGGTATGGTTTTTTTCTGGACAGAAATTTTTTTTTCGGGCTTCGCTTCGCTTCGAATTTATTTTTTAAGCGTGTATCAGCAAAATTTTTTTTTCTTCAAAATAAGCATTATTTTGGGGGGCAGAAAGCCTCCTTCAGAATATTTTTTTANAATAGATGATTTGCCAGTTACTAAACTTCTTGTCAGTTCTAGTCAAATTTTGTGTTTTTTGGTCAAACCTTCAAAGGGAAGTTACTCCTACACCGGACAAACAAACATTAAGCATGCACATTTGTTTTAAAGTACGGTCTTCGTGCTTAGCCAGTTTGGACAAAGTAATTCCCTACACAATATTCATGAGATTCTGCAGTAAGTTAGCATATTTTCGAATTTTTAATACTTTCTTAGTCACTGAGAAGACATTTCAAGTTAGTACAGTTGTTTATTTTTATTACTTGAAACAACTAGCACTTGAAAGTATGGTAAGCGCGTTTTGGGATTAGGTTTTGAATTGTGTTGCAGACTAAACATCTGCTAAAGGTTAAACTTTCATAAATTTTTATTAAAAATGTTTTATTTTTTGGTTGGTTATCACAAACAGGGAACCATTCTGTCCCCTTGAGATTTTTCAAAAAGTGACCTCCCTTTTGGGTTTTGCTAAATTCATTCTGTTGATTGCAGAACTGGCAAATGGTCTATTGTCTCCTTTAATGGACAAAATTCACTGCAAAAGTAATAAAATAGTGTATGTCCTATCATTTTACCGCAAACATCAGTTTTTTTTCGCTTGAATACAAATTACTAAATAAAAGTGTATTTGAAAAAAATAGATTAAAAATATAAACAATGGACAGAAAAAGTAAAAAAATCAAAATTTTATAATATAGGCTACTTTGAAATATAAAGAAAATGGTATGAAAAATCGCCTCCCGGGACATATACCTTCGATGTAAATGTTAAGTTATACTGGAACATTATATTATGTTCATACGGAAAAGAGTATGTCTTTCCAAAGACTGATACAAGTGCTGAATATTCTTATTTTTGCGTATTGATGTAAATGTTAGTCATTTCAACTAAAAACTTCTGAATGTTTTGTTATGCACTTTAACTAAGATACTGATTTCCCAAATCAAGTTTAGGGATTCCAATCCAGTGATTTTTTTCCCCTGAAGGCTGGCAGTGTAAAAAAAGTCTCTAGTTTCTAATCTTAAAGGGAATTACTGACTTCCCCTTTAGGGACCGACCATTTAACTTGAGGGGGGG
>MJUU01018645.1:64051-77116 GCA_002080025.1 Modiolus philippinarum
AAAAAAAACTTTTATGTTTTATGGTTTAACATTTTACCATTTTTCCTTATAGCCAGCCATCTTGATGAGCACTTTATAAGTAACATTCATGCCATGTTTCTTTTAAATGCATTCAGCAGTTCTTTGCATGCATTTCCCATAGGGTTAAAAGTTAAAACTATGTTCCCCACTCATGGCAATCTTGGATATAACTACTTTTTAGCAGGGAACTACCTAAAATATGTGTTATTCATCTTTGTATATGTGAGTGTCTACATTTTCTTATCTTTGTTGTGTTCATGTTATGTCTTTGTTTTTCCAATGTTGCCATTGTCCTTGGATTGTTCGTTCTAGACTGACAGTTCGGTTCTCACTTACTTTACTATACAGCTGCATAATACATCCCAAAAATCACTGCATTAGCCATTACAGTTATTGAGAAACTGATCTGATCAGAATAACTTGACCATGTTCACTGGACCACCCAATCTCAAAACAGAAGTCAGTGTCATATGATTTTGTGTCTGTAAGGTAGGGCTTGATAAAGCTAACCATGCACAAATGTATTCCTGAATGAAAGAGTTTTCAAGATATACTGCATAATGTAAAGTTTGTTGCATTCACCCTTATACTTTGCACACCCAAGATTCCCTTTTCCCCATTTTTGTGCGGTCAAGACAATAAAAGTGGTCTTTGATCTCAGAAAGGACCAGTCAGAAGCATCAGAACAGCATGAAAGTATTTTTGCCTAAAATTCATTTGGCAACAATAAGTTTGAACAACTAGCATCAATATCACTTACGTCTTAATTCTAAGGAATACACAAACTGTAAAATGAACAATTTTATTGCAATAATTTACAACAACTACTACTAAACAAATATATGGCATATATAATCTCAATGTTATATTAAAACAGGATCTTTTTAATATCGGAATTGTTGTGGAAAATAAAGATCAAATAGTCAATTACAGCAAGCATAAAACAGTACTGACAAAACATTACGGGTATGGTACCATCATAACCCTGTGGAAAGTACAAGAAACTAGCTAAAACATCATACAATAATGTAACTGGTGAGGTTCAGAGCTCTAGAAATCATCAAATTTGCAGAGAAACATCATCCTTAAAACAATCTATCAATTTTTCATACAATCATTCTACAGTTAGATCAGAATTCACAATTTTTTATTGATTTCACTATCACTACCCCAATGACAAGTTGAACTTACTTTCAACAATATCACTTGTTCAGTAATGATACTACTTTTGATCATCATCTTTTGAAGTTGGAACATTTTGCTATGCATAAGGGAACATACTGGTTACCTGTTTTTAATTCTGTAACAGGTGACAATGATTTCTTGACTTGTTTGATATGTTGTATTTGTGTCACAGTATTTTATTGTCAAGTCATCATGTCGTATAACATTATGATCTCATTACAGAAACATCAATATATGGTATACAAAAAAATAACATAAAAATTAGAATTGGATGAATATCTATCCAATTTAGGAAAGAAAAACAACCTATACCTCTAGCTACAAATTTTGCTGCAATTACAAGCTATATTGTATTGGGGCAAAAATGTAATTGAACACATTCAACTTTTCATACAGATCATGTACAAGAAATAATTTTTTTTAATGGGTTTTATATTAAATCATTTACTTGTGAAAAACTAACCACGCTAAACTCAAAATTCTTAAACTAACCATGATGAAGAGTCAACTTCCATGAAACCAGTCTTAACTAAACTGAACTCTGAAGCAACTGATGGTTTTGTTGGGTTTACATATATTCAGGATATATTTTGTTTAACTGCACTTAATATTGTAAAAGTCTCCATTTGCAATATGTTGTACAAAACATCAGAATAATTATATACATCTGCAATTTGTTACAATGCTTGCAGATAATTACATACAGTCTTCAGTTATTATCATTTTGTGCTATAAATTATAAAGGAAACAAGTGATGACCCTAAAGGATGTCTCGCCTGTCCCTGCTGGACTCTAAATTGATGTGAAATCTAAGTGAACTAATCAGAAAAGTGAACATGCTCACTAGACTGTGAAATTGAGGTCAAGGACAAAAGTCACCTGCTAGACTGACATGTACTACCCAAGACCAACCTACATACCAAATATTATCAACCTACCACTTCTAGTAATTGAGAAATGGACTTAAGCCGAAAAAACTTAACGTGGCCACTAGACCGTGAAATTGAGGTCAAGGACAAAAGTCACCTGCAAGACTGACATGTACTACCCAAGACCAACCTACATACCAAATATTATCAACCTACCACTTCTAGTTATTGAGAAATCGACATAAGCAGAAAAACTTAACGTGGCCACTAGACCGTGAAATAGAGGTCAAGGTCACACGACAAATGTCAGACTGGCATATACCAAAATAAATCTTGCTATAGGACAAATATTGTGAGTCTAGAGGCTACAGTTGCTGAGAAATAGACTTGAATGTAAAAATTTAACAAAGTCACTGAACCATGAAATTGAGGTCAAAGAAACATGACAGGTGTCAGACTGGCGTGTACCCATATAGATCTCCCTACAAACAAAATATGACGGGTCTAGGTGTAACAGTTACTGAGAAAAGGACTTGAATGTGAAACTATGTCGCAGATTTTCTAAGTTCACTGAACCATGCAATTGAGGTCAAGGCAACTCGACAGGTGTCAGACTGCCGTGTACCCATATAGATCTCACTATAGACCAAATATGACAAGTCTAGGTATTATAGTTCCTGAGAAAAGGACTTGAATGTGAAACTATGNCGCAATGTTTATGTGCTTATTGAACCATGAAAACAAGGTCAAGGTCATCCAAAATATATGCTGCTGGAAAGGTCATCACTTGGTGGTGCTGTGGACCAAAGATGATGTTTGTATGTATTACCCTTGAAAAGTTATGAAGGTTTTAGAAAAAAGTTTACGCCGCCGCCGTCGCCGCCGGATTGCTATACCTATGTCTCGCTTTCAGCGACTTTCGTCGCAGGCGAGACAAAAAAATATCACTTTCATCACCATAAGGCATAATCTATTTGTAATCTAGTTTCAAATCTTACTTGTATTCAAAACTAAATAAGCTTAAACCAAGGTCACTTTATTGTCATCTTACCTTTTGAAAAACAATGGGCAAGCAGGGAAATTTTAATTTTTATCATTTATAGTGAAAAACGTTGAAAATTTTTCAAGAAATTACCAAAAATGAGCAAAAAGGTAAATATTTTTTCAGGGAGGAAGGTGATGAGGTCCTACCATATTTTTTAAATGGCCAAAGTACTAACCATGATAAGTTGTTATATATCATTAGAACATGGGTGGGAAGTCAAGTGATTTCAAAGGTATGCATGGTATGGTTCTCTTTTAAAATCTTTTATCAAATACTTTTCAATTTCCTTTAATTTTGTCAGAACTTCCAAAAAATAAGTGTCCATGCAAACTAGACAATGAGAAACATTGGTCGGTCAGTTGGTTATATATTGCCAAAGAGCAGATAACTTTTAATTTAAATATCAAAAGAGGCTATTGATATGCTAATTAAAATTATCTCCACTTTAACCATACATAACTAACTTGGTACAGGGAGATAACTGAACGATGTTTCTTATTGTATACTGTATGTCTTCAAGTTCTTTCACAATCATGACAATACAATATAAAAATGTGATAAAAAATTCGCCTGTAAAATATTTTCAAAATGAAACCATTTTTTATCAGACCTTTTACATTTAAAATTTAATAAAACATAATTTGACAGCATTATTTTGAAGGAGTTATTGAGGACACATGTTACATGTTATGTGTCTAATAAAGCACACTTCATTACATTTGTCATCATAGGATCTAATTCAACATTACAAAATGTGGTAACAATCAAGTCACATATAATTTGCTGTTTTTATCTTCAGGCATATTTAAAGATTTATATCTATGTCAGCAATAGATCACTACAATTTTAGGTAAAAATCTACAAGAAAGCATTACACCATTCCTGAAGGCAGGTTAAACAATCTCTCTGTTGTTTAGCGTTAGCTCCACAGGTGTCTTTTAACCATTCCATAAACATTTCTCCATCTTTCTTCAGCACTAAAAATTGTCCAAGTACCACATAGGCCTATAATAAAATAAATATTGGATTAACTACAGAAGGCAACCTCTAACTTAGAGCTGTTGCCGAATGGCAGTCAGTTATAGCTCCAACTCAATGAATCCTGCATTAATATGTCAAGTGCAAATTTAGTTGTGTGCAGACAAATACAGGTGTGGACACAATGATATATCTCCCCCTTTTTCAAGAAAATATACAATTTTCCAAATTCTAAGCAGCAACCATATAACTTCTTGCACATCTTCCAAATGGTATATTTCACTTGTGTAACATTTCAAAGCAACCATTTCAGAGGATATGTGCTGACAAAGTGGACCCCCTCCCCCATATTCCAGAAATATTGAAAGACGAATTATCTCCACTTCAAAATTTATTTAGGTGGCATACTACATCAGTAATTTGGGAGAGTTTCCTTTGATCTGTACTACAACATTAAGCTTGTGTCAACGGCTACAAGCAACAAATGATACCAGAAATTATCAGCTGTTGATCATTTGTCATGCACTAACAGGTTGCGGAAGGAATTTTTTTTCAATTTTTTGGTCAATCAAGCTTTAGTGGTGAATGGTTTGGAAAACTAACTCAACTGCCTATAAAAACATAACATGCTCCACTACAAGGGGAGGCGCAGTATAGGACCCCACACTGAAGCACCATACCAAATATCATTGAAATATGTAATTTTTTCATAAGGAATCCATCCATTGAAAACAAGAGCCTGTATACAGCCACATCTTACATTGACGGTTCAGAGTTGTACATTCAAGCCATTCATAAATAAAAGCATCGGTATTTCATAATTCTTGCTGAACATTGATACATGTCATAAATTTCAAATTCATTAGGAGATTCAATAACCAATTCAATTACTATTCCTTAATTGAAAAGTTCATGTGCAATCAAATTAATGTTCAATGACAAAAGACAATTAGATTACAGAGTTTTTTATGAGATCAGAAATTCCATAAATTCTTTCAGCATGGGTTCTGACTGTGCGAGGCTGGTTTGAGGTCAACTGAGGTCATCAGCTGGGTGGAAACACTTATCCTTCGAACAGACACTAATTCAAAAATGGATGAATCTAGACTGTAATAAAATTAAGTACACTTCATATTCATTATTCAAAGTCCATGGTCAAGCAGTCGTTAACATTCAAGATCCATTACAAAAACATCATTTAATATAAACATAATGCCCTTGGATGAAGGTGTTCGGGTAGATTAACACATAAGGTAACAAGATGTGTTTTGTGAAACACTTATGCCCCCTAGTAGAAGTAAAGAAGAAACATTTAGCAACTCTGAACAATGAATGTCCTTCTGACAAAATAATTTGTAGAAATAAATTCTTGTATCAACTGAAAAGTTTAATCACATCAAATGATGATTGCAATTGGAGGCAAACACAGAAGTCACCAAAAGGAACCCCTCCAATCACTATCCAAGCATTATTAAAAAAACAACCCCCCCCATTTGGAATATTTATAGTCAACTCATTGTGTTCTGTCTATCAGTGTTATCAGTACTTTGATTACACCAGGGATCATCAATACTGGTTCCCCAAAAGTGGAGGAATACACAGAAGAGAAGAAATGAAATAATAGATATTTTAGTAACATCCCTCATCATTGATATATATAATACATATATAAATACATGTAAAACAAAATTGAATAAATAAAGAAAATATGCTGAATGATTTAAAAAATCTTTTTTACAAAAAAAAATTCTATAGATATCAAGAAACATTTCGTCATAAATGAGTTTGATTTCTATATATATAAAATAAAACAAAATATAATTTCATTTTTCTGGTGAAATTTTACCGGACACTCACATGCCAAGGTCAAGGTCACAAGGTCAAATATTCTGGTACCAACTGAAAGGTCTCTCCACAAGGAGTAAACATGCAAACTATGAAAGCCCCATCACTTACCATTCAAAAGATATGCTCAATGTTAAAGTTTTTACGCAGTTGTTCACAGGCCAAGGTCAAGGTCACAGGGTCCAGTTTTCTGGTACCAATATAAAGGTCTTGCCACAAGGAATGCACATGCAAAATATGAAAACCATATCACTTACCATTCAAAAGATATAACCAATGTTAAAGTTTATTATTTTTTTTTTCAAAAAGTTCATTACATGTCAAGGTCAAGGTCACGAGGTCCAAAATTTTGGTATTATTTGAAAGGTCTTGCCACAAGGAATACACATGCAAAATATGAGAGCCCTATCACTTACCATTTAAAAGATGTACCCAATGTTAAAGTTTTTTGTGGACAAACAGACAGACAGGCCAAAAACTATATGGCCCCGGAATCTTCGATTCACGGGGGCATAAAAATTATCACCCGAGACAACATGCTGCTTAGGATGAAAAATTATCACCCATGATGTTGTTGCGGGTGATAATTTTTCACCGAGTGTGTTAATCGAACTAACACCTTCATACAGGGGCATTATGATTTTTATTATACTGAATGCTTAATGTGCATTATGTCAAAAATCATTATTCTTGCAACATCAAAAACGCATAAACAAATATTCGATTAGTACTGTTTTAGTATTGAACTGTACTCCAATTAAATTTGTGAAAAGATTCTTATTTATATGATTATGTCACTTTTATTTTACTAATGAAAACATTTAAAACTAAGTCAGCTTTAATTGTTGTTGTCAACAACAAAAGTGACCAGAAAATAAGAATCTGTATACATCGATGACGTCATCGATCAGAGCCCTTGTTAATTTTAACATTAACACCCGTTGTTAATGATGAACACATGCTGCTAAGGATGAGCATCTAATGAAACGTTAGTGAAAATTAACAAATGCTGATTATCCAATGAAATAAACAGATAATGTAAGAAATTTGCATAAAGTTTAATAATATGTATTAATAATAATTTGTCTGATATTACATGAACAACACAACTATCCAGCTCAAAGTTTTCAACTTAATATTCAGTAAACAACTGCATGACGTCATAAGCAACTTCCATCTAATACAGGAAATACACAAACATCTAAATGCATTAAAAGGGTCAAGTTTTACATGAAAAATACAGGTTCACAACACTGCACCCCTTTTTAAAAGGATTTTGTCCTTGAAATTTAAAATACACACTAATCTAAACAATAACAAGAGCTGTCGCCAAACGTCGGCCAGATATACCCCCGCTCATTGAACCCTGAATTAATATGGTAAGTGCAAATTTAGGTTCATGTGGACACAATATAGGTGTGAACACTGTACAAGTGTGGATACAATATGAGTATGGACACAATGATAAAATTCTCAAAAAATAACTTTTCTGTCGAAATCCGGCAAAAATAAAATCAACCCTTTTTGGCCTCTTTGACTTTTTCGCAAAAATCATAACTTTAGAGAAGTTTAGCTCCAACACTTTGAAAAAACTTCTCAAGGGGATTACAATGAAAAGGGTGTTTCTCTCCAACAGTTTTGTTTCACAATATCTACCGGGTATCCTTTGAATTATTTTTTACTGAAAAATTTGTCAAAGTCCAAAAAATCATTGCAGAAGGAACCAATAAGAAATCAAAGTGAAATTATCTCCCCTTCTTAGTTTCAGACAATAATAATATTCCTTCATGCACATCTCTATATAGTATCCTTCCTCTGTGTAAGGATTCATAAAAATTCTTTTAGTGGTTTAAGAGGAGTTGCACAGGTAATCTGTGCAGATGGAATCAATGAAAAGTCAAGTCGAATGATCTCCCCTTCCAGGTTTTTGCAATCAACCAATCAAGATTCTTTAAAATTCTATTGTATACCAATTTGTACTGCCTGAAGGGGTTTACCTTGGTACTCCAGTAATGACAAATTGGTATATGATAGAATTCTATAGAACATTGATTGGTTGATTGAGAAATAAAAGACAGGAGTTTAGAAGGAGTTTTAAAGGTGTTACTAGAGGAATATTGGTATGTTCATTGAAGAATTGCAAATAAAATACGTTAATCATAGGGGAAATCCGCCATAAGAGGAGTTGCGTTTCGAGGTAATCTGTGCAGACGGAATCAATGAAAAGTCTAAGTCGAATTATCTCCCCTTCATGGTTTCAGTCAAAAATTATATTCCTTCATGCACATCTTCATACAGTGTCCGTCCTTTGTGTAAAGTTTCATTAAAATCCTTCAAGGGGTTTAAGAGGAGTTGCGCTTATGAGGTAATATGTGCTGATGGAATCAATGAAAAGACAAAGTCAAATTATCTCCCCTTCCTGGTTTCGGACAATATTCATAATTATACCTTCAGGCACATGTCAATATAGTGTCCTTCCTTTGTGTAAATACAATCTCCTTGTTCTTCAGTGCATAACAGGGAAATATTATTTATCCATGATAAGTGGATTTACAAACAACATCCACAAGATTGCCAACAAATAAATATCTAAAAAGTGATATTGCCTTTTCAATTGACACAACCTCAACATAGCCAATCCAGCGTCGCCCCCTTCTGGGAATTTCCAATCATTAACATTGTTAAAATTTCCATTTTGTTCCATATCAGAAATACACACAGTATTTGTATTATCTACAATTGTTCAAGGATGTTAAACGTTTGGCATCTGAAAAGATTCTTCGCAAACTGTTTCAATGGCATTGTGGCTCTCAACAACTACAGCAGGTGAACAACGAACTTCACATGTATCTAAGTTTGTGTAAAAACATGTTGGAATTACATTGTTGGTACTAGTACTATGTAAATTGCCACCAGTGTAATAAAATTAGGTAAAGTTCATACCCATTATTTAAGTCTATGGTCGGGTGGTTGTTAACATTCATGTCCAATAGAATCAAAGTTATGTTGATCTGTCCACTAGAATCAAAGTTATGTTGATCTGTCCACCAATCTAATTGAAATTAGATCTACCAATTGTTCTTTACAGTCACTACATGGAAGATCTAACAACATCCCATTTTACTTTCTGTTCTATGACCTTTGGCATCAACCAATCAGAATCCAGTCTACACGATTTTGAAAACATTAAGCTCTATGATAAAACCAGAGGATTTCGAATTAAAAATCAAAACGGAAAGTAAAATGGGGTGTTATTAGATCTACCATGTAGTGACTGTAGGGAACAAATAATAGATCTAACAAGAGCTGTCGCCGAATGGCAGCCAGTTATACCCCGCTCATTGAACACTGAATCAATATGGAAAGTGCAAATTTAAGTGTTTGCGGATACAATACAGGTGTGGACGCAGTTCAAGTGTGGACACAAACAAGCATGGACCAAAAATTTTCAATATATTGGTATAATGGGAAAAATTGATGAAGTCAAACAGGAAGTAGATGAATGACAGACTTGAAAAGGGGAGACACGGTACAACTCATTATACTTAAGCTTCAGACCAAATATCAAATCATTACTACATACACAAGCTGAGAAATCCTTGATGAAAATTTTCAATATATGGCTATAATGGGAAAAATCAAAGTTTTCTTCAAACAGGAACTAGATGAGTGACAGATTTGTAAAGGGGAGACACAGTACAACTCATCATACTTAAGCTTCAGACCAAATATCAAATCATTACTACATACACAAGCTGAGAAATCCTCATCGAAAATTTTCAATATGTGGCTATAATGGGAAAAATCAAAGTTTTCGTCAAACAGGAAGTAGATTAGTGACAGATTTCTAAAGGGGAGACACAGTACAACTCATCATACTTAAGCTTCAGACCAAATATCAAATCATTACTACATACACAAGCTGAGAAATCCTTGACGAAAGATGTTCCGGACGGACGGACGGACGGACGGACAGACAGACAGACAGACAGACAGACAGACAGACAGACAGACAGACAGACAGACAGACAGACAGACAGACGGACAGACAGACGGACAAGGGTAAAACAGTATACCCCCCTCTCCTCTGGAGCGGGGGTATAATTAGTCCTCTACCGGCGATACCCAAAGGGAAAGAGTTTAGAAAAAAAGTGTGGAAACTGACAATTTACTGAAATCCAAGGGCCATAACTCTGTTGAAAATCAATGGATTGGAACCAAACTTAAACTTGATCTGTAACTTTTTTAGGTAGACTAACGTACAAAATATGAGATCAATACCTGCAACGGTTTACTAAAAAAAGTGTGGAAAACTGACATTTAACTAACATTTTTGAAGTCCACGGCCAATAACTGTGTCAAAAATCAATGGACTGGAATCAAACTTAAAGTTGATCTGTAACTCATTTAGGTAGACTCACATACAAAATATGAGATCAATATCTCTGCAACCGTTTAGAAAAAAAAATGTGGAAAACTGACAATTTACTAAAATCTTCCAAGTCCAAGGCCCATAACTCTGTCAAAAATCAGTAGACTGGAACCAAACTTAAGTTGATCTGTAACTCATTAAGATAGACTTACATACATAATATCAGAACAATACCTGCAACAGTTTAGAAAAAAAGTGGGAAAAACTGATGTGGGTATTAATCTGATATTTGGTATGTGAGTCTACCTCAATGAGTTACAGATCAAGTTTTAGTTTATCTCTAGTCCACTGATCTTTGACAGAGTAATGGACCTTGGACTTAGAAAACATATTTTACCATTTAGCTAGTGTAATAAAGCCTTGTTCTAGCGGTAGGGGACTTGGAAGGGCATTGCAATACCATCCACACTTGTTTTAATTAGATTGATCTGTCCATCAAAACCAAAGTTTTGCTGTCCACAGTTGCTGAGGCCAAGCAAGCACCACACTATAATACAATAGCAAAATTTTTGCTGCCGTATTGAAATTCTGAATTAAAATTTTTTGAAGGAGCTGAAAAAATTGGAATAAGGAAATGAAATTCTATGATATTTATTTATTATGGCCTACTATACTTACACAATCAAACCCTTGGTCACAGAGACGACTGCCTAAAACTTCACCTATGCCTGCAAGTTCTGTTACTGGTTTTTCTCCCATAGGTTCCTGCACAAAGTTTCTGTGTTTCTGTGATGTACTTGACATTTTGCTGAAAATATAAATCACATTGTTAAAATTTTAACTGTTCAAAAGTTTTCATCTCTGTCTTTAATTTCATCACAACATCCTAAGACATCAAACTAGTTTACCTTACTTGACCTTTTTTATATCTTTTTTTTTCTTTTTCTTTTTTTGGGGGGGTTTATCTGGACCCAGTCAAAGTAAAAAAAATTGTAAAGGTGCATTACATGATACCCCAACCACCAAGTTTCAAAAAATTTCAAAGTTATAAGCAACTTAACTCCAGAATTCTAAGTACCCCGGAACCCAAATTTAACTTGGTCTGTGCATTGTGGAAAACAATTTACATAAAAAGTATGAAGACAGTATGTTATTTCATTTATAAGGTATCAGTCAGAAACCCTAAAATTTGCAAAATTTCAAAGTTTCAAAGGGCAAACTCTATAACCCCTTATATCTCTGAACCAAAATGGAACTTGGCCTGAGTTTTGTGGTAAACAACTTACATACCATGTTTGAAGACAGTCAGTATCTTATTTGGTGAAAAAGTTATCAGTCGCAAATCCTAAAATTCGCAAAGTTTCAAGGTGCATACCTTCAGAACCCCTTTGACCTCTGAACCCAAAATCAAAGCTTGGCTTGAGTTTTGTGGTATACAACATGCAAAGCAAGTTTGAAGACAGCATGTTATTTTGATTACACGTTATCAGTCGGACAACTTCAGGGGACAGACACACAACTGAGGGTATCACATGATACCTCACCACTACGTCTGGCAGGGTATAAAAAGATTTTGTTCTTGTTGTAGCCATACTATTTGTATGAAAGTCCAAACAATGAAATGAGTCAGTAAAACTTGCTATCCAGACATACATGTAGAGATATGTTTACAAATCTATGTGTTAACAGGATCTCATTGAGGTATTTCTAATGGATTTTACACTGTTTCAGACAAATCGAAAAAGTCCAGAGGCCTTGCAGGACATTCGGTCAGGCAAGTAAGGGAAAGCTGCCAGACCGAAAGATAAATTTACAGGACCTTATTGCATAGCGGAAATGTCAATTTTTTACCTGACATTCCGTCCTGTAGGCTGCTAATTTCTGCCAGACCGACTCAAGTTTTGCCTGATTTGTCCTTCGGTAAGGCAGTTTTCAATATGTCTGCACTGTTGTTGGGTAAAAAATTCAAATGCAAAACATGTATTTGACTGATGTATAGCAAACAATATACTCTCAACATCAGGAGGAGATGTTTGAATGAGTTATTGCACATCAGAAGGAGATGTTTGAATGAGGATTTTCTAAGAGGTAACGATTCACAGGATGTACTGAAATCGTGGTATTTTTTATGACAGTTTTCGGTTTACAATATTGGCGAGGCTGCTTACGATACGAACGGTTCAGCTCAAATGACATGACTTTAAAAAATATTATTGACCTTCTTTTGGTTGCTTTTTTTCTGTTGCAAAATAAAAAAACATAGCTAATCAAGGATTACAAAGTCGCCTCGTTATGGCACATTGTCGCAGCAACCAAATTTTGCCTGGATGCTGACATACTATCAAAATTGCATGCATATGCAAGGTTACCTGAACCAACAATGTACAGTTACTTAGCAATGAACTCGGATGTATACATTAATGTAAGTCATACATGCATAAAATGTAGGATTAGTGACCTAATTTTGTCTGAATGCTGAGCTACCATCACAGATGCATGCACATGCAAGATGATCCCACCATGTACAGTACCTGAAATCTGATCCCTGACAAGAACTTGACAAAATTTTGCCTGGATGCTGACCTACCTTCAGAGATGCATGCATGTGCAAGGAAAGATAATCCTACCATGTACAGTGACTGAGATATCAACTCGGATGTTAACTCAAATGTAAGTCAGTCAAGCGGAAAATGTAGGTCAAAGTGACCTAATTATGTCTGGATGCTGACCTACCATCAGAGATGCATGCA
>MJUU01018645.1:77232-90966 GCA_002080025.1 Modiolus philippinarum
AATGTAAGTCAGTCAAGCGGAAAATGTAGGTCAAAGTGACCTAATTTTGCATGGATGCTGACCTACCATCAGAGATGCATGCACATGCACAGTTAGATGATCATACTATGTATAGTTACTCAGAAATGAACTTGGATGTAAATTTAAATGCAAGCCACTCAAGCGGAAAATATAGGTCTGAGAGACCTATTTTTCTGGGAGGCTGTGAGATAGTCCAAGATGCACCTGCATGCAAAGTTTTGTGACCCTACCCTGTATAGTTACCAAGATAGATACCCAAATGCGGACACGGACGAAGACGTGGACGTGGACGCGGAGGCCGAGGGTACTCCAATAGTCCCCCTCAACTTTGTTGAGACGAACTAATTACGTTATGTTTATATAATAAATCATTCCATTCATCTGCTTATTTCAATCTCCTGTGTTTTCTGCGATGTCTTAACCCTCCTTCATAACGACACCTTTTGACGCCTCTAGGTCCCCCCTTTTAGGGCTAAAGGCAGGTGTTGTATTAAACCCTAGGATGAGCAGGATGAGGATATGGGCTTATTGAACAGAATATAACTTGGGCAAAAAATTGAGTGTTTTTCGTGCATGATTGGGGACCAAAATGATATGTCGGGGGTCCCAAAGGGGTGATGTGCCAGACTAAATTTGGGGTTTATGTACATCATCAAATAGTGCTAGCTATTCCTCAACACATATATTTTGAAGTTAAACCTTGCTTAGGCATGTGCAAGTTCAGTCTTTTTAAAAAAAAAATAATTAAAGTATGTTTTGAAGGGAAAAAAAACCCCAAAAAGATGAGTCTTTTTACGATTCTGAGGTCCCCTGCCGTCCCCCTGGCAACCAGTACAAGGGTTTTGGAACCTGTTTTCCAAAGAACACTGACAAGTGTCCAACTGTGCCAAGTGCCAAGACTTCGACTTGCAAGACAATAATTCTGTACTATTCTAAACATGGGGTCCCATTTACTTCTGCAAAAAAATGCCCTTTCAGAATCCTTTTCATGAAGGAAAGGGTTAAGCAACCTTAGTTGTAATGGTGGCAGAGTTGTAAGGACAAAATAATTGTACAATGTATTGCAGTATTAAGCCTAATGCAGGTAGAATATCGCAATACGCATCATTTGACAACAAGTGTGGACCCAAATTGATGTCTCACCCGTCCCTACTTGGTCGCAAAACTGATGTGAAAACTCAAACTGACTAATTCAGAAAACTTAACATGTTGGCTGACAAAAGCAATATAGCAAACTGTTATATATTACTAACAAGTGTGGACCCAAATTGATGTCTCACCTGTCCCTACTTGGTCGCAAAGCTGATGTGAAAACTCAATACTGCTTAAATCTGAAAACTTAACATGTTCGGTAGACTGTGAAATTAGATTAACTGACAAAAGCAGTACAGAAGACTGTCATGTATCACCCAAAACCAAAATGCCAAATATCAGTAACCTACTGATAGATACCGAGAATCCAAATATGTTCACTAGACAATGAAAATGAGGTCAAGGGCTAACACAAAATAGCAGGCTGTCATCTTCCATCTAAGATAAACCCACATACCAAATATCATTGACCTTACATTAATAGATACTAGGAAACTTAACATGATCTGTGGACCGTGAAATTGAGGTCAAGGACAAAAGCCATGTGACAGACTGTCATGTACTACCCAAGACCAACCTACATACCATATATCATTGACCTACCACTTATAAGTAACAGAGAAACTAAAATAAGCACAAAAAATTAACATGTTCATTGGACCGTGAAATTGAAGTCATAGACAAAAGCCATATAGCAGACTGTCATATACTTCTCAAGACCAATCTACATACCAAATATCATTAACCTATCACTTATAGTTACTGAGAAAAGGACCTAACTACAAAAACTAAAGATGCTCACTAGACCGTGAAATTGAGGTCAAGGAGAAGAGCCATATGACAGACTGTCATGTACTACTTAAGACCAACCTACATACATTGACCAACCACTTATAGTTATTGAGAAACTAAACTAAGCACAAAAATTTAACATGTTCACTGGACCGTGAAATTGAGGTCACAGACAAAAGCCATATAGCAGACTGTCATGTACTACTCAAGACCCTATAAACAAAATATCATTGACCTACCACTTATAGTTACTGAGAAAGTGACCTAATCACAAAAACTTTTTTTTAAATTTTTTATTTATATTACTCAAAATTTACCTGTTAACAATTATCCCCGCAATCCAGGCTCTAACCAGGATTTACAACATGAATAAATAACAAAATAATATTTTTTTATGAATAAATTTCAAACTTCCTGTAGATTGAAGTAATATGTAATATTCAAATAGTGATCACTATTTTTAAATTGGTCTAAGGTTTTCGAAATAAAAATTACTAAATTTGTCTTCTCTTGTTGTAATTTTGTGCTTTTATGTAGAAATAAATCAAAATTTTCTTTGATTTCAGATTGAAATAATTTAATCAATTTACTTTGACAGAATTTTTCTTTTTCGTATTTCATCAAATTTCTGAGCTTCCATATTGCATATTTTGCAATAAATATTATTGAATTACAGAAGTCCAAAATATCTTTATCGTTGATTTCATTGGAAATTCCTAATATCATAATTTTTTTGTTTATTTCAATTCCTTCTGTGACTTCAAACTGATGGAACAACAATTTAACATATTCAATAAATAATGCTAGAAAACTACAATCATAAAATAAATGTGACAATGTTTCAAAATAAATATTACAGAACCAATATTTGCCTGTAGAAAATCCCATTCTTTTTAGTTTAATTTCAGTAAAAATAACATTATGAATACATCTCAATTGGAAATCTTTAATTCTATTCTTAACCACCGTTTTGTCTATTTTTGACCAAACAATTTTCCACGTAATGTTTTGTTCTAACTCATTCTCCCATTTAATTTGTGATTTTGGCTCTACACTTGGATTTAAAACATTTTGTATACTCTTTAATTTCAATTCATAGGGATTAATAATTTTATCTTTCCTATCCAATATTTGAAGACTACAATTAAATGATATATCATAAATCTCTTTCTGACTATCATTTATCATAAATACGTCATTTAATATTTTCAAAAAGTTATTTTGAATAGCATTCTTTATTCTACTAAATTCTGAAATCCAATTTCTTTTATCCACCAATAAATTGTAAATAGTATTGATATCCTTAAATTTTTTTGTCATTCTGTCATAAATATCATTAATTGTTTTAATATTACTCTTTGAAAACGATGGAAAGAAAAGCGGTTTTCCATGGAACTGTATTTTATCGTTCCCAAATAATCTTTCTTTTAAAATACAATCTTTGTCCATTGTATGTAATGCAGACTGAAACTCGCCGAAAGCTCTTTAACCGTTTTTATAATACAAAGGTATATTTTCTAAATTTAATCCTTGAAAATTTGAACATTTACACAGAAAAAAGCTATCAGAAAATTTATTATCGAATGACTTTAAATAATATTTACCTAATGCATTCAAGCTTTGGGTGTCAGAGAAAATTATTTTATATAACATTTTTATATACTTACTTTTGATGTAAGAGTTAAGGTTTTTCATTCCCAATCCTCCCTAATTTTTTCCATTTGTGCATACGTTTCTCTGCACAAGATCAGTTTTATTATTCCAAACAAACGACCATATAATTTTATCTATTTCTTTTAGATATTTTTCCGGGATACCCCTCATTTCGACTTTAAAAACTATTTGGGAGATTACTAAGTTTTTGATTATTAAATTTTTTCCTGTGTAAGTCAAATTACGCGTCTTCCAAACTTGAAGACAATTCTTCATTTTTTCTATTTTATCTTTCCATAGTTTATCGTCATCTATATTGAACCCATGCCAAATACCAAGCGTTTTTATACAACTATTTGTTATCCACGTTATTTTATCAAATTTAAGTTTCCTGAGTTTCAATTTACCAAGACATAAACCCTTTGTTTTGTCGTAATTAATTTTCGAACCAGAAGCTTTTTCGTAAATGGATAAAATTTCAAATGATTTTTTAACAGAGTTTTCGTCTTTGTTAAATAATTGCGTGTCGTCGGCAAACATATTGATTTTTGTTTCAATTAATTGATTGTCCCCAGCAGGTAATAGGAGTCCTTTAATATCACGGTTAGCCCTCATTGCGCATGCCATTGGTTACATTTGCAGAATATATAGCAGAGTCGCAATAGGGCATCCCTGTCTCCTTGACCTTGACATTGGAAAAAACTTAGATACAAACCCATTTGTTTTGATACAAGTTTTTGAACATTTCAATAACATTTGTACCAAGTCACAAAATTTTGGTCCAAAATTAAAGGCTTTTAAACATGTATTTACCCATCCCCATTCAACTCTATCAAAAGCTTTTTGTTGATCTAGGAAAATTATAACTCCTTCATCATCATTTTCTACGTAGAAATCTATAATATCTTGTATTATTCTATTTGCCTTGTTTATATTTCACCCCGGTATAAACCCCTTTCGATCCGGATGTATAATTTTTCTTAAAATCAATTTTAAGCGTTCAGCTAATATTTTTGAACATATTTTATAATCAGCATTGAGAAGCGTTATCGGCCGCCAGTTCTTGATATTTTCCCTTTCCCCGCTTTTATATAATAGAGATAACATCCCTTTGTATTGAGACTCACATAAGCAATTATTTGTGAAAATCTCTTTAAATAATTCGTACATATCATCCTTTATCACATCCCAGTATTTTTGGTAAAATACCGCTATGATACCGTCCTCTCCTGGAGATTTGGATTTTTTTAACGAAAAGACTGATTTTTTAATTTCATCAAGCATTATTTCTTTCTCTAACATTTGTTTATCATTATCGTCTATTTTGTTTTCAATAAAATTTAATAAATATTCCCCCTTTTCCTCATCCCAACCTTCCAACGTGAAAAGTGTCTCATAAAATTTTATTTGTTCCTTTAAGATGGAATCTATATCATATTTAAAAGTTCCATCCTCACATCGGACACGATACCATGTTCTGTTTGAACCATTTTTTCTTTCTAGATCGAAGAAATATTTTGAAGACTTTTCACCTTCCTCGTACCATTTTATTTTTGATCTAATACGAGCTGCATCTGCTTGTTTTTCGTATATGTTCTTTATTTTCTCTAAGACCAACCTACATACCATAAACATGATAAATCATTGACCTACCACTTATAGTTATTGAGAAACTAAACTAAGCACAAAAATTTAACATGTTCACTGGACTGTGAAATTGAGGTCACAGACAAAAGTTATATAGCAGACTGTCATGTACTACTCAAGACCAACCTATATACCAAATATCATTGACAAACCATTTATAGTTACTGAGAAAGTGACCTAATCACAATCAAAGTGCTTGAAGCACTAAAAGGTATCTTTGCTACTGATGTACCTGCTTTCTTTTTGGTTCAGTGCCTGTGCCTGTACACAGACTGCACATTAAATTATCTGACAGTATAAAATAATACATTACCATAAATGACAATATATAAAATATCAAAGTTCTTTCTCAAGGGAGGGACCATTTGATTTTTATGAGGGGAGGAAGGAATTTGAAAAAAAATCCAGGATCAAAAATTTGGTGAAAAAAAATTATCAGGACAGGAGGACGCTGAAAAAAAATAACCAGGATGACATATATGAAGCAAAATTTCTGGCTTGGACCGAAAAAAAATAACAGAATTGCTTCCAGTGAGTGAGAAAAAAATGTCAGGCTCAATGATTGCGTGAAAAAAATATCCAGGACCAGATCTTACTTCCTCCCCCTTCCATAAAAATCAAATGATTGCTCCCTAAGATACATTTGCATGATACAAGAAAACTCTAAATTACAAATTTTAGCAGTGAACATTACCCCTTTTCTTTGCTTTTAATATCAATACTATTTTTTTTCAATAATGCTGTGTTAATTTTTGTACTGACTGCAACCAATGCCCCCAGTCTAACAGGTTTATTCTCTAAATCTTGTCACAAGGAAATTTTGGAATACTTAAAATTTGTTCAGTATCTGAAACAGATGAAGTGAAGTCAGACTGAAAAAAGTTTTGGAGTTTTTTTTAATGTAAAGTATTAACAAAGTTGGGTAAGATGTACCTGCAGGCTTTATCTTCTATATAACCCAGAACTGGAATATTATACATTTATTTCCCATGCATGTGGGAGATATGAAGATTTGTTTACCCGAGGGAATCATATTTCCCGAGGCATCGCCTGAGGGAAATATGTTTCCCCGAGGGTAAACAAATCTTCATATCTCCATCATGCATGGGAAATAAATATTTTATTCCACCACTGATTTTAATACGAACAAATCATTAGCGGCTGTATCCAGAGGGAGTTCTGCTTCTCCTCCATCTTTTCTGAATTTTTTTTTCATGATCTTGAAGAATTCAGGCAAAAATTGAGAAAAACTGGCAAAAACTCGTCTGGAATCATTTTTTTCCTGAAACTCTGCCTTAATCCCCTTGAAATCGAAGGCCGCTGCGTCAATCGGTGAAAATCTTGTAAGAGTAATGAGAATTCAAGAACTAAAAGTTGCTGAAATAGATTTGTTTTATTGATTTTTGAAATTGACATGACAATAGAAATGAACATATTTAAACTATACTGTTGAGACCTTATTATTCAGCAAATACTCCTGGCTAGGCCTCGAGGGTTATTGCTTAAATTCACTCTGTAATATTTATACGATAACTCGTGTAAAATCTAGAGAATTTCGAATGAGGGGAATATGATATTTGGACACGACGTTCAGCGGGAGACACGATGTTTTGTTCACAGTCACGTGTGACGGTCTTGGCCAATGAAAATTCGTTATTAGTTAAGTTATAAATATATAGTGGAATAATATTTCTCAGTTCCATGAATGAGATATGTGCGTTCTCAATCCCATCAGTTTTGAATTAACTGGGAGGTGTTTAAGGTCTCGTTTTGATGAGAAGACATGAATTCTTATAACAATACAAAAATTTCACTATAAAACTGTAATTTATGATTTTTAACTTCAACAAAACATAAAGTATTGTAGAAATATCCCAGGATATTGTTAAAAACAATAACATACAAAATTTTCAAAAAATATTACAACAATTTGGGGGGATTTCAGTGTTAACAGAAAAATCTTTGGGCAACAATTTATAAAATGGAAAATTATACAAGGGAGGTAATTAGTGGCATTAATAAATACGGTCTTGTTGTTAATGGTGACTGATTGCTATATTAACAATAAATGTCCTAAATACTGACTCAATCAACACAATATTAATCAGTCATGTTATCCTGTCACAGTGCTTCTGAAGACAGTGAAGTGATTAAACAACCATATGCAGACATTTGTAAACAAATTGTGAAGACATCGTGTTCCTCCCATGATGTTACCACACTTGACTTGACGTGACTCTATATAAGTTCAAATTTTCCCGCCCCAATGATTGAAGTAACTTTGATGTTTTTACATATCCATGCGCATGTGCAGATATTTGTAAACAAACCATCGTGTGCCCTGCATACATGGCAAACGGCCAACATAATTATATTTGGCATGATTGGGAATGTATATAAATAGTAACAGTATTGTCATCCGATCGGTTCGTATGCTTTGATGAGGGATTCTGAGACCCGACTCTTAGTTTTTAGAAAAGGGGGAGGTATTTTTGCCTTCGCATTTGCAAAAATATTCATCCTCGTAACATTTTCATACCAATGTTATTCTCTTCAAACTTGTTGATTCTTTTCTGCACTACTGTTGATTTCTTTTGCACAAGAAAGTCTTTACAAGCACGTTTATGGTATGAAAGTGGGACTTCTTTCTTGTGTTGGAATATTCAAAGGGTAGTGAGAAATCTGGGAATTGAGTTGAGCTCCGGTGACAATAGCTATCGCATGCGCAAAGATACCAAAAAATTAACATGACAGTTTACGCCGCCGCCGCCATACTTTGTACGCATATGTCTCGCTTTCTGTGTCTTTCATCGTGGGCAAGACACAAAATCAAAATGCAAAATATCAGTGACCTACCACTGATATAGATACTGGAGAACCAAACATGTTCACTAAACCGTGAAAATGAGATCAAGGGCTAAAGCCAAATCCCAGGATGTCATGTTCCATCTAAGACAAACCCACATACCAAATATTATTGACCATACATAAATAAATACTTGAAAACTCAACATGCTCACTGAACCGTGAAAATGAGGTCACAAACAAAAGCCATATAGCAGACTGTCATGTACTACCAAAGACCAAACTATAAACCAAATATCATTGACCTACCACTTATAGTTACTGAGAAAATGACCTAATCACAAAATCTTAATTACATGCTCACTAGACTGTGAAATTGAGGTCAAGGACAAAAGCCATATAGCAGATTGCCATGTACTACCTAAGAGCAACCTACATACTATATATCATTGACCTAACACCTTAGTATAGTTACTGAGAAACTAAACTAAGCACAAAAACTTAACATGTTCATTGGACCGTGAAATTGAGGTCACAGACAAAAGCCATATAGCAGACTGTCATGTACTACCTAAGACCAACCTACATACCATATATCATTGACTAACCACTTATACTTACTGAGAAACTAACCTAGGCACAAAAACTTAACATGTTCATTGGACCGTGAAATTGAGGTCAAGGTCACATGATTTTATGTCCGTCAGGTAGCACTTGATAAGTACTACCACTGGACCAAATATGATGTTCCTACATCAAAGGGTTTTCAAAATATCCTGTATATAGTAAAAGTTAACGCCGCCGCCGTCGCCGTCATACTTTGCACGCCTATGTCTCGCTTTACGCAACTTTCGTCACGGGCGAGACAAAAACCTGTACTGTATCTTTACATCCCCAAGTTTTTCCATAGAGTCCATCTTAAACTATGACCCCTGCTGGTTTCCATGGAAGATTAGATTAAGACATGCCCCAACATTATACTTGAAGGGTACCACAATGGCATAAGAATACTGTGACCATTCACCAAGTTTGGTTCCACTTGGCTTTGTGGTTTCTGTGAAAATGATGTTTAAATGAAAGGTTAATGACTGACAGACAATGTTCACAAAAGTGATGGCAAAAGCTTTTCCTAGCTATGCCAGATGGGCTAAAAAACTCCTGTAAAAATCAAAGAAGGTAAACCCCATGTTTTCTTTTTTCAGGTTTGCACTTCATCTAATATTCAATATTTCTTCAAATACCAAAGCTGTGTTCCCTGTTAGATTTTACAAAAGTCTTTGCGAACTGAGTATACTTTAAATTTGACAAATTCTGAGAATAATCACAATTATTTGGATAAAATGCCACAATTTTCTTAAAGAAATTATCAATCTTTTTTTAACACAAGAGAAGTTGTAGACCTATAAAATTTGCACTATGGCCACCAAAATTCTTCAAAATTGAAAGTTTGAATGTATGTATTTTGCAAAATAATTTCTATATACTGTGGCCCTTTGAGTATAAAATCAAAAGTCTGCAAAATGTCATTTAATCAATGTCGACATAAACCCCATTTAGGGTATAATACCTCAAATGAGGTTATATAATACACCTATCAAAACTTTCTGGTGTTTGGTTAGATTTTCCCTTTACTGGAAAACTTGTTCCCTGCCAGTCATATGAATACAACACATGAAATTCTTTTGGGTAATACATGTTCAAATGCCATCAGTTCATTGCTTTTTCCTGCAACTTATACATGTAGAAGGACAGAATTTTTTTAAGTGCTCAGGTATCAAAGAAAATTTGTTACTATTTTCCTCTCCCTTAGCTCGTCTTTTGGAATATAGTCAACCCCTTATTTTTTTCTCTTTTAACCGTGTGTAATGTCCAGAACTTTTCTGGAAATTCCATGAAAAAGTTTTTGGGTTGTGGCATTGTACCCTATATGCATGACATGGGTGATTATCTTCAGCCCGATTAACAGTAAAAATTTCATCAATGAACAGGCTGAGGTTAGGAACACTCTCCCAAATTGAATTTTGTATCTCAAACTGGTAATACATTTTATACAAAATAATCACTCATATTGGATTTTTGTCAGTTTGACATAAATGCACACTGTTTTAGATCAATGCAAACATTTTTTATTTAGGAAGCTTTCTTATTTCCATTACATCTGCAAACGAATACCAAAGCAAGAACAAGGAAAGGGGGAATTCTAAAATCATAAATCCAAAATCACAGCAATTCATATCCAACAAGAATTGAGACAGTATGACAAAGACAAAACAAATAAACAAACATAGGTAATCAACGATTACAAAATTCGCCTCTTATGGTACATTGTCAGCAACCCAATTTTGCCTGGATGCTGAATTACTATCAAAAATGCATGCATATGCAAGGTTACATGAACCTACAATATACATTTACTGAGATATTAACTCGGATGTATACATTAATGTAAGTCAATCATGCATAAAATGTAGGTTAAAGAGATCTAATTTTGTCTGGATGCTGGACTACCATGAGATGCATGTACATGCAAGATCATCCTACCATGAACAGTACCTGAAATCTGAAATTTGGCGTAAACTTGAATGTAAGTCACTCCAGCCAAAAATATAGGTCAAAGTGACCTAATGTTGTCTGGATGCTGACCTACCATCAGAGATGCATGCATATGAAAGGTTATATGATCCTACCATGTACAATGACTGAGATTTCAACTTGGACATACACATGCATGTAAGTCATTCAAGCAGAAAATATAGGTCAAAGTGGCCTAATTTTGCCTGGATGCTGACCTACCATCAGAGATGTATGTATGTGTAAGGTAAGATGATCCTACCATATAAAGTGACTGAGATCTGAACTCGTATAACTTTAACAGTCAGAGATCCAACTGGATAAAGTGAAATCATTTCACTTACTTAAGTCAATTTTATTTACCTGAAGCAGTAAAAATTCTGTTTACCTCTATAAGTAAAAACTTTTTACTTATACAGGTTATCCTTGAGATATACAGTATATTTATTCCAAAACAGCCTTTCCCCATTACAGTTTCACTGTTCACCTTATCAGACCACATTAAACCAAATTACAAGCATCATATTGTGATAATTATTCATGTGGTAATGATGCATGTTGTAGACCAATTAAATCAATGTTAATACCTCTTAAAAGTCCCAAAGGTCTAATCTTTGGCTAGCTCCCGCCTCAAGAAAAACGTTGTGCCCCTAATCAATTTTTACTTTAAAGATAAGATCAGAAATGAAATTTTCATAGAAAATTATTAATTATCCTATGAAAATTTATATAATGATACACTGAATGGAGAAAACCTCTGTATTTTATCTAAATTTACTTGTACAAATTGTCAAGTAAATAATTTTAATGCTGATTTTATTTACTTCTTAAAGTAAAAATAATTAACCCAAGCTGGTGAAAAGTTTTTACTTCCTGTAGTGGGATCCCTGACTGTTTAATGCATGTCACTCAAGTGGAAAATGTAGGTCAAAGTGACCTAATTTAGCCTGGATGAGATGCATGCATATCATATGCAAGGTTAGATGATCCTACCATGAACAGTGACTGACATTTCAACTTGGACATACACTTGTATGTAAGTCACTCAAGTGGAAAATGTAGGTCAAAGTGTCCTTATTTTGCATGGACCCTCATCTACCATCAGAGATGCATGCATGTGCAAGGTTAGAGTACCATGTACAGTGAATGAGATCTGAACTTGGATGTAAACTTGAATGTAAGTCACTCAAGTGGAAAATGTAGGTCAAAGTGACCTAATTTTGCCTGGATGCTGACCTACCATATATAGTCACTTAGATATAAACTTGGATGTAAATTTAAATGCAAGCCACTCAAGCGGAAAATATATGTCAAAGAGACCTAATTTTCTTGAAGGCTATGAGTCAACAAAAAAAGATGCACCTGCATGCAAAGTTTGATGACCCTTGCTTACATAGTTACTTAGATATAAACCTAAATGCAGACGTGGACGAAGACGCTGGGGTACTCTGATATTTAGGGATGAGTATCATCAATAAACTATTGTATCATCAATAAACTATTGTATCATGGTATATCGATACAGCACAAGCATATTGTGTTCCTTATTGATACAATCGTCTTCTGATTTCTTAATTTGATTACAATTTTTAATTCTCTATTTCTAACTATTTTATGTGATAAAATAGTAAAATATTCTTCCATGAGAAAAGAGTGTTATTGTTACACCACTACCAATAGTTCCCTCAACTTGGTATGGTCACAGTCGGTATTAGTCAGTCCAGTAATAACTCTGGATCTAACCAAAGATATCTGTTCTCTTTTGTGAAATAGAAACATTGTAACAGCCTGTCAAATCATGGTGACTACTGTAAAACTTCTGCAGTGACAATTGCAACAGTGACTGAACATACCCTTGATGTAAAAGTTTTTGAGACAGTAATTTCACTCTGTTGACAAAATGGCTGTACAAACTACAGGCGTGGCAATAGCAAATGAGCTGTGAAATGTACACACCATTATGCCAGAGATGTGGGATTAATACTGCTCAAAAACGGAAAGTTCACTATTGGAAAGTCCAAATCATCATGCTAAGACATGCTTGTCGTAAAGTTTTCAGTTGTCCAGAGCTGTCAATGTCAGGGATGCAAATTACAAGGGGCCCAGTAGCCCAAGACCCCAAAAATTTGACCTGGGCTACTAAAATGATAAAACCAGTAGCCAAGGTTGCTACTGANTTTATCATAAAGAAATTTGTAATCCAAGTTGGACATTTTCAAGAAATCAACATTTGATAACTTAAATAAGTTATTGCTGAAAATACATGATCACTCAATTCAGTTACACAAAAGTACTTCATTTGATAACTGGAATAGGTTATACCCTTGACTGACTGAAATATCCTGAAATTTTATTTGACAATATAGTGCTGGGCTAGTAAAATATTGGCTGGGCTACTGAATTTTGTTTGGCAGGGGCCCAGGTGGCCACTTTGCCAATATTGTAAATTTTCATCCCTGAGTGTAGAGGTATAGGTCCAGGTATGATGCTGATGATGGTGTATCAGTGGTCTCTTTAATTTCCAGTTCATTTGGGTATATAAGATGAAGGTTACCCTTAAATTCAAGGATTTTTCAATGAAAGAGCATCAAATATGTAACTGAAGCTGAAATTAAAGGACTTGACTTGGTTATTGTCTTTCTTCTGAACTAGCCCATGTATGAACCTGGCTTCATACGAATAAAGAAACAAATCTGCTAAAAGTGGATCACAATTAGTCCCCGTAGGTATCCCTATTGTCTGCTGGAAAACTTGCCCTCAAAATTCAACAAATATGTCATCAATCAAGAATTCCAGCATTGCTATGACATCCTCCTCTGTATACTTTTTGTGTGAATCAGTGTGATGTTTAACAAAATAGGCCCCATCTTTACATATCACTAAATATGAATATCTTCTTTCACCCTTTTAGGACAGAAAGACTGATGTATTAAATCCCAGAGTACTGATTTTAGCTTATCTTGTGGAAGAGTAGTACTTGTAAAAACAAGTGATGACCCTAAAAGATGTCTCGCCCGTCCCTGCTGGCCTCTAAATTGATGTGAAATCTAAGTGAACTAATCAGAAAAGTGAACATGCTCACTAGACCGTGAAATTGAGGTCAAGGACAAAAGTCACCTGCCAGACTTACATGTACTACCCAAGACCAACCTA
>MJUU01018646.1:15870-42826 GCA_002080025.1 Modiolus philippinarum
CAAACAAAAATCAGTCAGTTGACGAGGATATGGTTGCTTACAGTGCAAAACAGTACATCCCATCAAAGCCAATAAAGTGGGGTTTTAAAGTATGGATGCGGTGTGACAGCAAAACAGGCTACTGCCACCAGTACGATATTTATATGGGAAGGGAAACAGGAGTCGACAATAGAAAAGGCCTTGGTCATAGAGTTGTGGAAAAAGTGACGGCGGACTTGCGTGGCAAGAAACATCACATATATTTTGACAGTTTCTTTACATCCATTCCTCTTGTTCAAGATCTTCTCATTCATGGGATATATTCATGTGGCATAATACGTCAGGACAGGAGAGGTTTCCACAGGACCTACGCACCGACAATATTCCAAGACTACAGTCTGGTCAGTTCATTGGACGACAAACAGAGGATATGGTTTCTGTGATATGGATGGACAACCGAGCAGTGACTGTACTGGCATCAAATGGATCTTTGACAGAGGTGAATATCATAATCATATCATTATCATCATAATCATGACTTTCATCGTCATCATCATCATCTCACATCATCATCATCATCATCATCATCTCACATCATCATCATCATAATCTCACATCATCATCATCGTCATCATCATCGTCGTTTTTGTTACTATTATCATCATCATCCTCATTGTCATATTCCTTATTACCCAAATATAACATTTATTTTAATAAATGTGTCACGATCATGGCTCAGTTGTATATGTTTCTCTGACTATTGAACTTTCGGGCAAGCACTGTATCGTGTAAAATACACAGGATAATTGCATGATGTTTTGCTGCCCCTGATTGTTTACCCCGTCTCGAGTTGTAACAATACAGTCGACAAGAAATAAAAGAACATGAATCACGAATTTTAAGTATAGAGATTATCACCTGCACCATCTATGATGTCATTTCTTACGGAACATAATATAGATAAAAAGGAAAAGTTCTCCCGGGCGCTCTCGGGCGCTTTTTAGTATGACCCATGAATAGTGATAATAAATAGTACCGCAAGTCATTTATTCCAATTTAGCCAATACTGTTGAAAGATTATAGTCTATTCGATACTTAGCTAGATGTATGAAAGAAGTATGGCTATTTGTCCGTTAATTTTGTGCCTATGATGGATCATTTTCATAAACATGCTCAAATATTATGGAGAATCGCGCAATGTAGACTCTGGTACATGTATTTCCCTGCAAAAAAATGATATATGCCACATTTTTTGTTGTCTGACATATAAAGAGTCTAATATGAATATAAATAGCATTTTGTGTCTATTTGAGCTATTTTACCATGTTTTGGAAGATGGTACTACTCGAAGGAAACCGAGAACCAAAATCATTTTTGTTGCCAATACATAAACATTTTCCTCCCACATAACAGAAGTTTAAAGTTTTGTTCTGGAGGTGCAATCCAACGAATTTTGACAAAAACCTACAAAAATTTCAAATTCTGCCAAAATTGCATTGAAGTGGTAAGTTCAGTGGCTGAATCATTTACCTAAAAGTATGAAAATGGATTTGAATTGATTTTGTTGTAAAATTATAATTTTTTATTTACAAATAACCTTTCTTAAACGGTTTTTGAGAAAATATAATGCATTCGCTAAATTGGTACATCTATACTAAAAAAAATAAATTCACGAGAAAGTGACCACAACTCTTTTGAATTAGTAAAGTACACAATTATATTTAAGTGACATAATTCTAGAACTGACAGGAAGTCGTAGAACAAAAGAGCAAGCGTCTTTTTTGATCTTTTAAATCAACATCAGAGATATTGATAGGACGGGCGACGTCTGGAAACCGTTCCAGTATATTGTTATTAAACAAGGGAAGAAAATGTAGACATGTTGAATTGAACTATTAAGTGTCGGACTAATGATTTTCGGACAAATAAGTGTCGGACTAATAAGTGTCGGACTAACGAGTGTCGGACTAATGAGATGACCCCGAACTTTCACTGTTTTCACTTAAATCTTATATTTCGGCTCAATTCAGCCTCTGGCTTTCAGGCTATAGATTTTTTTTTATCAGAGCGCATCGACGCATGAGTTGACAGACGGACCATAGACAGCAGAGCCTTTCGCAAAAATGTGAGCTTTCAAGTTGTACGCTAACCAAAATTTGAGAATTTCATGGGACTTATCAAAATCACATCTGTTCATGCGCTTTATTTTCATATAATTTTAAACAGGAGAATTTGAAAACAAAACTGAGAATTTCATAAATGCTATTTCCCATGGGATTTTGAAACATTCCCACGTGATTCCCTTGGGGACTATTATTTCCTATGGATTTTTCCCAATGACAAAATGTTTCTCCAATGTAAATATTTCGAAATCCCATTGGAGAATGCATTTTCCCATGGGATCATGAAATCTAAAATTTATTTTAATTACAATATTGCATAAAAGTGTTAACATATCGATTAACAAATAAGATTCTGTTCAAGTCCCAGGAAATGTAGCATACTTCGGTTTCTTCATACTTCCTAATACTTTCATACTTTCAGAAATGGTGGCACACGATTTGCAATAATTTGCATTGCAAATTTTAATTGGAACAACGGCAGTAGAATACCGAAAGAACAAGGGAATTGATGGTCACAAAATCGAGGTCTAAAGACATTGCAAAAACGGCAACATAGAAAACAAAGAGAAAACAAGGACGTGAGACAGGTACAATGCAAGGAAATAAAAAGGGATATTAAGAAATAGGGCACTCATAGTGTGAACTCCCATGAAAACCGGGAATGGCATCATCAGGTGCTCCGGAAGGGTAAGTATGTCCTGCTCCACTAGCGGCACCCGTCACACTATCAGTGAGTCAATCCAGGGTTGAGTCAAAACTGGTTATGTCAAATTCGTGAATGAGTTGTAAAGGAATGTTGATATATATTTTTTCAATAGTCAAAAAAGATTGACCGATGTGCCGTAGAAATGGACAATATGATTTTATCCATGTACTACCAATTTCCATTATTTTCAAACAATATTTCAAATTTTATTAAAGTAAAGTTGAAACATTTTTTCAGGTGGATACAACAAATAGGAGACAAAGAGATGGAACAAATATGCGCGTTACCCGAACCCGAGTCATTACAAATTATCGGGAGTATTTCAGAGGAGTGGACATTTGCGATCAGCTGAGGACAAAGTACTCTGTTGGAAGGCCGTCTAAAAAGTGGTGGAAGTATTTGATGAATTTCATTATTGATCTTTGCATTATTAACGCGTTTCTTGTTATGACTAAGGCACAAGCAGAACCGAGACGGGCAATGAAAAGGTATCGACAGATAGATTTTAGGATCAACAGCTGATCGCAGATTTTTCGCGTCGTAATTTTTTATTACCACCACCAACTCGCCCGAGATCAGTTCATGCGCATGTAAGACTTGGTAGAAAACGATCTACCTGCAAACTGGAGAGAAAAGGCGCAAAACTACACTTTACGCAACCAAGATCTGTGTTCAATGGCCTGTTACAACACGTATCACACACACGCCGGCATAAATGTGAACAATGGTATTGATGAGTAGAAAAGATTCAGTCGTTTCATTAATATCCGGGGATTATACAAATGTATTCTTTATTGAACGGTTAATTCTTAAAGTTCAAATAACGGGTTTTATTGTCTTATTAATTTCTCCGTCCAGAAATAAATATATATCTCAGATTTTTTTGTCATTATATATATATTGATCACGACAACAAAGTTTCAGGAAATTTTCATCTTAACAACGTCTGTGTAGCTTTTTTAATTGAATAAGAAATGTAAGCAAACAATGTAATTTCTAATAGCAAGAGACGGCGCGGCCAATCGTCAAAAAGGTAAGTTTAAACATGTTGGACAGATTCTCCCCTGAACTATGAGAAAATACTGCACTAAGCGGAAAGATGGTTGTCTAATCCGAATAAACCACAAATATCCGAATCCCGAGACTTGGGATTTTGAAAGATCCACCCCAAATTGGGCTTATAAATCGATCGATCCTGTCCATCACAACCACGGTATTTGTCCAATATATATTAAAAGGTATAAAGAGCATTTTGTATAAGAAAATACAGCATATTCTTCCCTCATACCTCTATAAAGGACAAAAATACAATGGAACGTCAGACAAACATAAAAATCACCGTCAAAAATAGATCGCGCTACAAATCTTCCAACTGTACCAACAAACAATTACTGCATCAATTTCCAACCGATTTTCACAAAATAAATGCCGATACATGAAAAATTTGTTCAGGTAAAGTTATTATAAGTCCAGGGACTTATTAGTTTTTTTTTAATTTTCAATAATAAATGATGGAAGATTATTTGGCAACACCATCGGAAAATAGCGAGAAAACATTTCTTAATCGTCAAACAGGCATTTTAAATGCTATTATTACGCCCGACTACACACACAAAGTCCCTTGTTTTATGCTTTGATTGATGTTTATTTCATGAAAATCGATTGCAAAACGGCGTTGTAACGCTTATTTGAAGATATGCTATACAAGAACGTCACGTCTATTTAGTGTCACGGAAATACGGTAATTTCTCAACGTAACGTTTGCGGGGTAAAAGAAAACGTCAAAAAATATGTGCGTGGCAAAGTGTTAAATGTGGATTTAAAAAACTCTTAAGATATACTTGCAATCTTAAACTCGATGTTGTTATCACAATGTAACATCATTAAAACTGTTATAGTACATGGAAACAGAACAATTGAAGTCTTGACTAAAAGATTTAGTTCATATACGTTTCTCCCAATGAAAGGAGATAAGTAAATTGACAAGTATTTTGAAAATAAATATATCAATAAAGGAATTTACTTAATTGATATTGCGGGACCCAGATATTCAAAAACTTTTACCCGTCTATTGGCATGCCTGTCATTTCTTTCTGTCACATAAACCTACTCGAAGCGTTTTTAAAGTACCTTTGATGCTAATTTTCGAGAAAAACTACCCCAGCAGCTGAGACTATTCCATCTCGCCATATCGATATGATCCTTGCGGACATATATCAACGGGAAACTTGAACATCATTGCAGAGATGACTTAATATCTCCCATCTTCAAAAAAATAAACTTGCAAGCATGTTTTGAAATTTAAAACGCAGTTACCAATGTATCGTATAAAATAGAGCAAACGAGAAATTACAGAAAGACGTGCGCTAAATCTGTTCAAAGATAATATTATTACAAAGGTCACCAACCAATAAATTTTTAGAGATTATCATGATGAGTCACCTCCAAAGCTTTTAGAAGAAATGTGTTTGTACCCGTTGACAAAGCTTCCAACAACGTTGCTATAATCTGAAAGAAATACTGCATATCGGTGTCCAACAAAACGCAATGGACAAGTAAAACACTTTCACACTTACGTTGCAACGTCAACCAAAAACATTATAAAAATACAGAAATGCTCCAAGTTCCACATAAAGATAATTCCTTGCCTACTTTGTACTGGTTTTCTAATCTTCACAAAAAAAACCCCTTAAAACATCGTTTCATTTCGGCATCCAGTAACTGTCCTACTACTGATGTATCCATCCATTCAACCAGTGCACTTACTTGTATCGAGGAGTTGGTTTTTAAATATTGGGAAGAAAATCTTACAAAAATCATTGTTTCTGGTAATGCGATGATATGATTAAGGTACTAAATCTTATGCTGAACAACATTTTTCTTCGGTTTTGCAATATTGTTTAACAACAGGTCACTGGTATTACTATGGGTACAAATTGTATATCTCTCATTGAAGATTTTTTTCTGTTCTGTTACAAATGACATTTGATAAAAAAACTTCAAATAGAACCATACGAAACAATGATAAACTCATATCTTTTTTCAATTATTAAAGCAGGTATATTGACGACATTCTTACTATTACCAATTCCCTGTTTTTATATTGTGTAGACATCATTTACCCACAAGAACTGAAACTAAATAAAGCCAACAATGTTTCCAAATACTACCCTTTCTCGATCTAAGTATCATCATTGACTCTGGTAAAATGAAACCTAAAATTAATGAAGTAAAGGATAATTTTGATTCATATATACCAATATCCCCTGTTTTTGACTGCAACATTTCTTGATCTCCATCCTACGGGTTGTATATTTCTCAACTGGTACGATTCGCTCGCCTTTGTTCTACTCTTGACAATTTCATGAACGTAACCTAATTATTACAGCTTTTACAACAGGGGTACGGATTTAAAAAATTGCTGAATTCTTTTCAAATGTTTTATAATAGATGTGAAGATATGAGATCTAAATTTGGCATTATTTGCAAAAAGCTTATTACTAAGGGCATTTTTTAATCCCCATTTTACGGAAATATTGTTAAAAATGCGAGAAACTGATAAAACAACCAGAAAAACTTTGCGTAACTTACATTCTTTATATAATAGAAGATATCGACAGGATATTATGCTTTAATCCGTTAATTTAGCTTTGGGATCCATTAGATTTTACACACATACTGGACTCTTACATGTACTGATACTGTCGATATCTACTGAAATATATGACGATTCTTTACGATACCCTTCGGGAAGTTTTGAGTTTGATTTTTCTTCTGCAGTACGACAGTGTTTCACCTTAAGCTAGCCAGCAGATAAGGGCGAGCACTCGACACATCATTCAAAATTACGTTTTGTCATATTTAGTCGTCTGTCTGTATTGGGTTTTATTCTTATGTTTATTATACTATAATAGGGTAACGGGACAGAGAAAGGGGAGGTTTGGCTACCCATAAACCGGTTTAACCCTGCTGCTGCTGTCTTTTGCTAGTGCTGGAAAAGTCTGACTGTCCTCGGTTGTTTGTTTGTCTTGTGCTTTTCCTGTACAATTCCCTGGTGGATTGTAGCATGTAATTGTAATTTTCAGCCATTGTAAATGTTTTCTGTTGTCCCCCTTTTATTTCATACTTTGCAAAATGTGACTTCGAATCGTAGAAAAAATAAACAGAGAAGAAGTGTTGAAAATTATAGAGTTTCTCATCCACAATATATTTGTCTGGTTTGAAAGACTTGTTTTTCAACAGATGAATGAAATTTTTATTGACACAAACTATGCATCCGTTTAAGCCTACCTGCTTCTCCACTCTTAAGAGGCTGTATTCATCGAAGGGCTTCTTAAAACTTAATATAAAAAGCTCGTTCCAATCTTTTAATTTCAGATTCCATTATACTGATGATAAGTTGCCTTATGTGGTCATTTAATAACCCTCTCTTTGATAATTTTCTTTATCTCAGCAATCCAAGAGAAATCAAAATTAAGGATGCTGCAGACACTTCTAAAGTCGTTTTTCATTCTTCGACTTTTATCTAGAAATTGACGACAGAGTTAGATTACAAACTAAGCTGAATGACAAGCGCTATGACTTCATTTTTTCTGTAGTCAACTTCACTTTTCTTCCTCGCAACATTCCAACAATGCCAGCATTTTGAATTTGCATCTCTTATCTCATCTCTTCACATCACATTCGGTACTCAAATGCCTGTGGTCGTTATAGTGATTTTCTGCTAGAGCTCTTTTGCTTATGATACTTAAACAAGGGTATGTTACCCATAATTTGATGTCATCACTGCAAAATATATATATGTACAGTCGACATCACGATCTGCGATATCTGCTTCCCAGACGACAAAAGATCTTTCCTTGTATCAACATTAGAATGTTTTTTTATCCTTTTGGTTTCGACTTCATTACCGAAATTTACATATTCAGCACGGCGAATGTCTTATTAGAAACAAAAATGCTTACTCTACCAAAGCACCCGATCTCACTCATGGTTTTGATTTAGGTTTGTGCTGCTCATATGTATGTGTGTTCCATTTTTTCTTTTGAACTCCATTTGATCCCAAAGATTGTGGATGTAAAAACAGTAGTAAAAATAGAAATAAACGTGATTGATTCTGTAAGTTCGATTGACTCTGTCACTATGCACCTGGATTGGTTCCAGGGGTTCCGTCAAAAGTGATGGTTAGTGGAATACACTGTCTATGGGGATAGTCAAGTCCTAAAACGGAAAGACTAGCTGCTAATAATTATGATGACAAACACTACGATCTATGCAGTATAATGACTGTATAATAAGAATTAATCTGTCCGAGTCGTTTACCCCTTTCACCCCTTTCACAGTTGTTGCCCCGGTTTTCCCTTCAACACTTATTTCCGATCTTTTCTATTAAAATTTATGTTTTCTACACTTGAAACACTGCTCATGGAACATGATATCCTATTTTATCAACCAACCAATCAGTTATTTCACAAACCAAATGAAATGGAGACAAAACGACAATTTGTTAGTGAAAATCATCCAGATCTGTTAGCTTCTCGAAAAAGAAGAAGAAAAAATGTAATAACATCTCCTACAAATGTAAATTTTGTATCAAACCTCGTTGTCCTTAATATTACGCGTTCTCGTACTCTACTTTCATTTCCCGGAGTAGATGTATATGTTATCGGCCTCTTGACAGCTATGTATCGTAAAATATCAACCCGTGAGCCAGAATATGAAGCACAGGGGCGAGTGAGCGTAGCGAACGAGCCCCAAGCTTCATATTCTGGCTCACGGGTTGATATCTTAAAATACATCAGCTGTCAAAAATCCGATAACTTGTTTATCATCCTTTATCTTGTATTTTAGATTTGTAATTATTGAACTGAGGTCTCAAATTCTCCCAAAGTTGCGCGGGAATTTCGCATACATGTCATTCTCGCCTTTTCAACAATTTTAAGCTTAAAAATTATGATTTGTATTTTGTGTATCATTATATTGGCAAAGGTTTTGTAATTGGATGAATATTTTGACCGAAATACTCTAAATAATGTCGATTTTGAATTTTGTAGGAACCTTTGGTTGTTACGCTATTCTATCTTTCCTTGGAGCTTTTATGACGTCATAATGTGAAAACGTCAAAGCTCTGCAGGATATATCAACGACCCAGTTTCTACAATTTTTTGACGTCTAGTTTACCTATTTGTGTAATCATGATTGTGTTTTGAATACCTAGTCGGAAAGAGCAAATGCAATATTATTATTATTATAAATGTTTATTTTTATCCATTTGATTTCATTTGAAACCGTTGAAAAAAGTTATTTTCTTTGAAACTTTGGGAGAATCGATTGATATATTGTAATAATCGTTCAACCTTTCTACAAGTACTGTCCGTATTAACCACCAATCTTAGTGACATTCAATTTATACAACTTGATTACTTAGTATACAACAACAAGATGCAGAGATAACATCATTTATTGAATAATCATGAACTTTCATCACGTGTGTCCGTGACCGTTACATTCTGTTCATCTGGAACCTGAAAAAGAACATTTTATTGAACTTTATATGGACTATAATTATGTTAACTTTGTATAATTGTAATATTTTATTGTTTACAGGTGACCTCAGGAAATCCTGTCACCAAGTCCATTTAGAAAATTTAAGTCCGTTTTCACCACTTTGGGTGCATAATCATTTCAGGTTTACCTATTCAAGTTTTACCGCTTCATTAAGTTATCCATTTCACTCCTAAGTTAAGAGAAATCGATGGTACTTCGTCTGTTCTCCCATCACAAGTTTTCACTACGTACTCAGCCATCTTGTTGGTCACATGATCATAAAAGTTTTTGGCGGTCTGTGTTTAAATGTTTTAGAATTTGCCAAACTATTAAGAATTAGCGCATTATCAATTTTTCATCAATATCGTGCATAGTAACAGTTATGAGTTGTAACTGTTAATCATTTGTTGTGGAACTATTTTAGTCTTAGTACACAGCAATACATGCGCAGGTCGTCTGCTATATTTTTGTCCAGCCTAGACCATTTTTATTGTCCAGTTATCTAGTTTACGCTCATTGTTAGTAATAAAACTTAAGTAAAGTTCTTATCCCTACCCAACATGTTCAGTTATGTAACTGTCAGGCATTTTAGTGACCCTTTTTAGTTAATTTTGAAGTATCTAGTTTGTCTAGTCAGGAATCCTGTGAGTGCCGACATTTTCCTGAGAGAATTCCAGAGTTTTACATGAGTTCTGATTGGCTCACAGGAATTTTTGGTTCAAAACGGAATTTTGATTGGTTCTCGGGAATTTCAGAAGGGTATATAAGGCGGCGGATGATGGCGGATAACTTGCTAGTAAGCATCGTAGAGTGTATGTCTAGCCGCTAACCAAGCCATAAGACCAGTTAGTTAACCAGTTGCCAAGTTTTGACCCGAGATATAGTTAAACAGAAAGTTATTAATTTCCAGTTGTCAAGAAATAGTCACTGTGCAGGTTAATATGCATTAATTTATATTTTCATAGTTTTCTCCCGAGTTCATGGCGGCAGTTATCCTCCACCACACTGAGCGACCTAAAATAGCACCACCCTCCTACCAAATGAAATGTTATGTTGTATATATATTCATTTGAAAAATGTATTATGACAAGTCAGTAATAAATGTCATATTTTGAACCATGTATTATTTAAAGAAAGCCTACAACCATGTATCCAGTCTGTCGGCGTATGAAAATGGCAACTTTATGCCAAACCCGTGTACATCTACATCTATATTTGCTCACTGTATTTATGGAGTTAATGAATATGAGATTATCAAACTGCATGGAGTTAATGAACATGAGAATTTGATCCTGACGTTGTAGAAATTTGGTTCTTATATAAGTTAACAAATCAACCCGCAAAAATTACTCGGCCTTTGCGGGGCGGGTTTGTTACAATATCCAGGTCAACCTCTGATATATACGGGTCAACTAGATATGGCTTTTGCGGAAAGGCTCTGCAGGCTGATATAATCATGGGGAAGGATGATAATATTCGACAACATATTGTTTGACATGCTTTATTAGCCTTACACATATAATAACAAGAAAACAATCACATATTTACTTTTATATATAATGATTATAATGGATGAAAACCTGTCACGTGATATTCAATTAAAAATCGAATTGACCCCCTTTCAACTTTTTTTCAACTTTTATGACATTGGTGGCCATAAATTATTTCTGAAAAAAAAATCGTTGAGACTTCAAGCATGCATTTTAGTACGATTGGACTTTGATTTTGTCTCATATACATGTACATTAGATGAATAACTTTAATGTTTACCTACATCAAACATGCGTAAAGGGGTGTAGCACACTAATTGTGCGACTTTTTATTTTTTTTGTACATTTTGGCGACCATGGCATACGTTTCCGCGTCTTTTTATAGCATTTACACAGCATTTGCTATGATTTATCCCAGTTCGTTGTCCTATTTCGTTCCCAATGCATTCAAAAGTAGAAACAATGCATGCGTCTGTTGAACAAGTCTTCTTAACTGTACTAAACAGTATTGATTTTATTACATAATAAATACTTTATCGGGAGTCGCATCTATTGTTTCTACTATGATAATTATCTAACAAAATTTGCACTTGGAGACAGTGGTCCTGGTTTAATATGAAATATGGTCCGACTGATCTTTCTAACCCCGATTGTTTATTTACCTTGGTTTAGTGCAATAAAACGACAAACGGATTTCCTGAAAAATCTCAAACAGAAAAATGTAAGAAATATAGACGTGTAACATGTCTTCAGATTTAACTGTAAATGAAATTGATCTGAAGGAATTTCTCAACAGTTTCCCTTCCAAATTCAATAGACAAAACATTCGGACTGATTTTGCCTCGATGTTCTAAATGGAAGCTTTCGCTTTCCATGCAAAATACATGCTTATATTTTACCGTTTTGTATGAAATAAAATCTTGAAAATCTTGTACTTTACAGTATAATATAGTCTAATTTCTGATTATTTTTTCTGTATTTCTCAAGTGATATGAATAAGAGCATACAAATAAATTCAAATCATTTACTTTCTATTTAGACCCTTTTGATTATTTGTTCTCCATCAGCCTATGTACACCTTTTGATTCTTGGATTTCCAATGTTTTGATTTTATCTGCACTGATCAGTGGCGGATCCAGCGGGGGGCCAAGGGGGAACGTGCCCCCCCCCCCCCCCCCCCCCCCCCCCCCGGCACAAGTGACCAAAAAAAAATTCTGTTAAAATTGATGGTCAACCTTTGACCTTCAGTACAAATTGTAAATTATAATTCACTATTACCATTTAAGTATTGATCTTTATTAACTTATCTGGTTGTTTATACAACAATGACCGACAAGACAAAGATCACAGATTTCTTCAAAAACCAACATCAAAGAAAAACTTTGTTTATTTAGTATATTTATTAAAACATATTATTAAAAATGTCATAATTAGGGTACCTTGTCACGGCTGGACAAATTAGTGACACTTTTATAACCACATACCTGTAATTCTAATTTATTAATAATTAGATAATTTAAAATATAAGTTGAAGTACTATAACCTAAGACTGCATAATTGTAAACGCCTTTATAGCATTTCGCTTCTTTTGTTTTGTTACACATTTCGACAATTTATGTGTATACATAAAAGAAGGGACAGCCGAACTTTTTTCAGGATGCCAGGATTGAAAGTTTTTAAGCTCTGGAATTTGGGATTTCTACCATTTAAGCCCCAGATTTCGGGAATTAAATGCACCAGGTAGTTCACCAGTTTTAAGTTCCTCGTCGTTCGGGATTTAGTAAAAATGCAGTCGGGTCTCCAGAATGAGAGCCCCTCCGGTCCCCTTATAAAACTCTCAAGATTATGTTACCATTTCCTAAACAGTAAACACATCAAATAATTGTACTAAGAATATGAACTGCAAGCCAAATTTAGCAATTCTAAAGTCCCTTTACTTCTTCGCTTAGGTCATGATCTCCTGAGACCTTTTTTCTTCTCCAAAACCAATGAATAGGTTACAGAGCAATTGTTGTACACCAAAAACTTTCAGTTCAAGAGTTTGGTGTTGACATTCCTACGTTTCGTTTTGATAAAGGCCTTTTTGATAATAAACAGCTCAGTAACACATGAAAATCTGAAGTCATGAAAAATACAAACCGGAAATTTCATTGCCGCTACCAATTTTTCTGTAAAAAATAGATCATTTCAGCACAGTTCGTTAGCCTGTTATCCAGGACTATGCTACTCAGCACAGCTGGATGCAGCAAATTTTCGGGGGGTAGTTCTTAGTAAAATATCAAGATATTTATTTAAAAAATATGATCGTCCAAAAAAGGATGGGGGTTCAAACCCCCCGGAACCCCCACATTGAATCTGCCTATGCTGGTACAAAATTTGTAACATTGAATTTATGTTGTGCCCCCCCCGGCACTCGGCACTCTGGATCCGCCCCTGCTGATGAGACATTAGTTGTCGAAATGGCCATATGCAGAAAATAAATTTACAGTGACTTCGGTACTTTGTTATTTATGACAGGAACAATCTTCTCTCATCTGCAGTAAGACAGTGAACGTGATGCTTCTTTTAGCATAATATACTTCGATGCTTGTTTATCGTAAAAAAAAACTTTGCAATTTAGTCGTGCTATTTAGTTTGTTCCCTTGCTCGACAATTTAAAATATGCTCATTACAAATATTCAAGATAATAAAAATGTTGTTTGTTTTGTCTTCTTCCTTAGGATGCTTTCAAACATGCTTCAGTTGTTTAGTCCATAAAATACTTACAGTGGAACACGTATGCCAGTGATAATTGTTTTTTTTTGCCATTTTACTGTGATCTATCTGAGGACGCTGAAACCTAAACAAGTGTTCTCTTAAGAAAGTAACCTTATAATTGCATTTTAAATGGTAACAAGTTTAATTGGTTTATGAAGTTTATTCTACTGAATATAGACAAAAAAATGTCACAAGAATAGCCAAGTAAGTCAACTCTGATCTTCCTCCTTTGGGGAATCAGTCCATCGACATTCATCGATAAATATCTAAGCAAGTTGAGCAAATTATTGACCTAACTGTTTGCTTGTTTTGAGTATATTTTCCGTTATATCGGATATAATTTTCTAAAGCCATGATATGTGCAGAAAATTAAAACATTCAAAAATTAAATTGGAATTGTTATAAAAAATCTGTGTGTATCGTTTGTATCAAATTTTCATGCATGTGTTTGTTGCTTTAGCAACCAATCTCACAAGATTCAAAGAAAACATCAGATAGAAATATGCTATTGGGAGCGAGTTTCTGACAAGCATATTTTTTCAACCAGAAAATTTTCACGATCTTTCAAATCCACCTCCGCCTCAGACGCATAAACACGAAAAATGATTGTTTATCGATTATCTGCCACCATCTCCATTTACGCTTTCATAAAGCGATCGATGAATGAACTGACGTGCATATTGTTCGATACGTTTTCTAAGGAATAACGTGCACAGTAATTTAGCAATCTCTTCATGAAACGGCACCCTGCTATCTATGGCGTCATGACCGCATAGTCGTCTTTATGACGTTGCTTATCGACGGGATAAGATAAACAAAGCCGATATATCGGCTCTTGGCACTTATCGACCATGTCCAAAAAGCCGATTTATCGGTAATTTATGCTTCTTGCCTTTGATGTGTACTGACCGATAAAGTCATTATCAACGTACTGGACCATATCAAAAATTTATTGGGTCAGTACGTCAGATGACATGCGCGAACCGAAACGACGCGCATTAATCTGAATGTAAAGTCAACTCATGAATGAAAATTATTTGCGACAACAAACAGTAAACAATTTTGAAATTGTTCGTAATTCAAACAGAAATACACGTTTCCCTATAACTTTTGATTGTATTTTATGAAAAATTCATTACTTGACACTGCAATAAAACATCAGGCTATGAATCCAATTCGCTATGATGGTTTGCTTTCTTCCAATGAACTGTCGCCGAGTTTAATTGAAGACAAAGAGACGCCTACCCCGTTACTACAAACCCCTACAATCCTGAATTACGCAGGGTGTTTTCAGTGACAAGAAAGGCGCCATGCTCAAATGACGGTCTGTCTTTGACAAATTAATCTTCTCGGGTGATGTCCATTTGAAGAAATAATTACTTACTATGTTGCGGCATTGATTGTATGTTGTTTTACACCAGTTGAATGAGACTATTTCCAACGAAATTAAAATGACAAGACGTGTCTTGTTCAACCCCAACGTACAGAAGGATGTGACGTCACACTACCCTGACGTCAACAAGAATTGTGCACAATACAGTTTACGCATGAATTATTCGCCAAAGAAAGAGTTCCCCTTATTTTTTTCAAAATTAACAACGAAACTGCAACATTTGGAAATTCCCGATAAACAGAATATATGACTTTTTGTTTTTGATACGGACTTTATCACGGTAGCATATCAGGTTCGCCCTAGCGGGCTCACCTGATATACTACCGTGATAAAGTCCGTATCAAAAACAAAAAGTCCTATATTCTATATATATCTGCTTTTGGCATAGTAAGGGTTAATGCGATTTAGTAAGTCTTTGACGATTTAAATTCTTAATTTCGTATTATTTTACAAATAATCCATCTAATATACAGCTGATCCCTTTATCATAGAATATGTATATATAAGTATGTAGAGTTCATCTCACTACTTTGCAAACCTAAATTTACATCATATCTCGTATTTTAAAACTGGCTACTATAAATATTTCAAATGTTTTTGCTGTGACTTTCCAGTTTGTGAATGAAAACATGTCACTTGGCACTTCAAAAACAAACAGGTACACTCCGGCATTTTCTGTATCTGATACAACTGGGTCGTGGCAGAAATTAATAATTCGTTTAGTTTTGAAAAAATCCCGACTTCTCATGAGAACTCAATGGCTACATGTATACTCTCTAGCAAAGACAGCTGTCGTCATTTCGGATCATGCAGATTTCTGTCACTGTTATTATTTAGATATCGATATTGTCACTGCGATGATGAGTGCACTACATTTTGCGATTGTTGCTCTNAACCCCGCCGCAGCAGGTTTGCGCCTGTCCTAAGTCAGGAAATTTATTAAGCCTTTGTGTGTCTTGTCTGTTTTCTAGTTAGTTCACTTTATGTCTATCGGAGTCTAGGAAGATGCTTATTTCGCTGAACTTGATTACTCTTTTATTTAGGGGCCAACTCCGACCTACCGTTGGGTGTGGGGTTTCCTCACCGTTCATTGAAGATCTTATGGTGGCTTTGAGTTGTTATTGCTCCCCCTAGGGTCGTTGTTTCTTTGACACATTCCCCGTTTCCCTTCTTTTTCTTATTTTTCGCAGTAGCTTTTTAGACCATCTCTAAGTGCAGTCAATAAATTGAAAGGAGTTTGGTAGGGGTTTAGTGTTGCATTTGGCAGATCCTCTATCAATCTGTTTGTAGGATTCTTGTGAATCTTAAGTACTGAGTAAATGTTAGGGAGTTTTATACCAAAGGGTGTTATCATAGAAGTGTCGTTTTTGATTATCTCGGTCCTAGATATTGTACCTGAGGTGTAAGTAGTATTGCCGCAGGAACTTTTAATACAAGTCTCCTTAACATGACAGCTTTTACAAACAAAAACAATCAAACAAAAACAATATTTTTAGAAACTTTGTCTGCAGGTACAATGACGTAATTTTCTTGGAGGTGTGTTAATGATTTTGCAAGAGGATCTTCAAATATACTGGGCGTTCTAGTCTTCATAGATGCTTTCAAGCGCCGGATACGATTAACAATTAATGAATTAATCGACCTAATCTAATCTGAAAGACAATGTCTCCACATCTCCTTTTTTTATTTGCACACATTCTGGCATAGTCATCAACTGCATCCCTGTATCCATCATAATCTAGAAGTTATTCTTACAGTTCATGTGCTTCTCAAATGACGGCTAATGCAATATAGCAGGAGACATTTTTCTTTTACTTATGAGACACAGCAGTTCTTATTATTAGAGTGTGAGATTTCCTTACACCAGTGAAAGACAAAAAAATTACGTGTAGTTTGCCGGCCAATATAAGATAAAATTGTGTTTTGCACATTAGGGTCTTAGTTCTACATTGGATAAGTCGAAGTCTTAAGTATATTGAAAACGAATTTGCATAGTCGATCATCTGGGAGCTCGTTGAAACGTGCGAAATATGAAATTCGTTGCCTGTTCATAAAAGCATTGATTGGTTCCCAGTCAAGTTCACAAAAGACGCATAGTCTTCAATACGTCGATTTTTGTGTGTCCAATAAAATGTCCCAGTGTTTAAAAACAAAAATATTTGCCATAACTTTTGCACTGGCCCAGGATTTTAAAATCAACGTATATATGTACTCGGTTTTACCTAAAAACAGCGCCTACTCTTTTGTCATATTGATAGAATGAAATATAGCACAAAATATATGGTAAATGATAACTTTGCACATGCTTTGACATGTCTATTATTGCATCAATATTACAAGGACCTAGGCCCAGTAGGGTTACTCTCAAATTTTATCGTTACATAGGCTCGGCAGAGAAATTAACACCCGAAAAAACACCATTTTTCAAATCGTACCACCAATATACCTGTTGTTAAAATGCAGTCAAAAATATCTGGCAGTGAAATGCAACCCTCCAAAATACCATGCATTTTTTACCCGTATAAAAATATACATGTAACAGAGAATTTTCCAAAAGTAAGATAAAAATGATATGAAGTTTCATCACTCTTGTACTTTGAGGTCCTTAAAATAATATATTTTTACATCTCCCCAAAAATACCTGAAAATATCTGAAGCCCAAAAAATATGAAAATCAAAGATTTTGACCCCATAAAAAGTAGTTCAAGCCTATATATAGGAAAAATTTTGGGAGTTCCTCAATACCCTGGGACCTTAATGCGAAGATCACCACATTTCATACCATAAGGTTTCATAACATATCATAATGGAGAACACTTGAAATAACACAATACCGAAGTTACTGTTTATTTGGATTCTGCATATGCGCATTTCGACAACTTATGTCTCTTCAGTGTAGATAAAATTAAAATATTGGAAATCCTTATAACGAAATATGTGTAAAGACTGATAGAGAGAAAATTACCAATAAGATCTAAATAGAAAAGCCAAAATCAGCTAAGGACAGAGCTTTGCAAAAGGGAGATACTCCTTAGTTTTAAACACAATTTTGTTAAATTTAGATATTGCAACTTTCCAGATCAAATCGGTTTGCGGGCCAGCACCGACGTACTGATACTGAGTTGGTAATACCCTCGGGGACTAGCAGTCCACCAGCAGAGGCATCGGCCCAGTGGTGAAATTGGCTTGTTCTAATATCTGTTTTACCTGTTATTACCATAAACGCTTAATGCACAAGAAAAATGCAATGAAACATGAGATGTTTCATCACCAGACATAATTATGATGCCAACTAAGCAATCGTGATTTCTTTATTAAATAAAAACACATTTATGATGCAAATCAATTTGTAAAAACTCAAACTGTCATTTAATTATTTTTCATTTGAAAGGTAATATTATCAGCAAAATCACAATCAACTGCAATTTATTCATTTTTGGTGAATAATTTTAGCATTGTGTAGGAATCAAAAGTACAAATAAACAAAACATTGAATATTAAGTCGATTTAAGAATCTTTTTCATGCGATTTATTAAAATAGTCTTTGACGATTTAAATTTTTCACAAATTTCACAAATAATCCATCTAATATACAGCTGGTCCTTTTATTATAGAATATGTATATATAAGTATGAAATAATTCAGAATCACTATTTTGCAACCTGAAATTTACATCATGTCTCGTATTTTAAAACTGGTTATCATAAATATTTTAAATGTTTTTGCTGAGACTTTGCAGTCTGTGAATGAAAACATGTCACTTGGCACTTCAAAAACAAACAGGTACACTACGGCATTTTCTGATACAACTGGGTCGTGGCAGAAATTCAATAATAATTCGTTTAGTTTTGAAGAAATCCCTACTTCTCATGAAAACTCAATGGCTATACTCTCTAGCAAAGACAGCTGTCGTCATTTCGGGACATGCAGATTTCTGTCACTGTTACCATTTAGATATCGATACTGTCACTGCGATGATGAGTGCACTACGTTTGGCGATTGTTGCTCTGACCTCCATGAGATCACCAAAAGCTCTACTGTGCCTGAAAAATTCGTTTGCGCTCCGATAGAAAAGAAGAATGGTTATATTGTATCAGGAATATTAGTGATCAACATATGTCCAGAAAATTACAATGAGGAACAAATTAGCACACTCTGTAAACAAGATCTGAGTATAGCCGGTCCATTTGTGGTGGATAGGAACGGGACAACATACAAAAACAGATACTGTGCTATATGTAATAACGTTACTGAATATCAGCTGTTTACATATCAAATTACGTCAGTCAGGGAGAGTCTCTTAATCAAAAAATATATGACTGAACTTGAACCACTCCAACAGTTGAGTTTTTTACTCTCAGATCCGGATACAGACTACAAGCTTATGGAACCAGAGGGTTTCAGTGGTAGGTTTTGTCTTGTATTCCAACAACCGGATTTGAACGACACCGAAAATTGCAAAGGCTATAGCATTAATGGGATATATTCAAAGAAACGCTTTATCTACCGAAACTGGTTTTGCAGGACAGAAGATGAAGAGTTTGGATGTCTTGGTGTCCTTGTGTATAGCATTGTTCGATACGACACTTATCCATTGACAGTTATGTTCTCCTTTGCCAGACCAGGTAGTTTGTTATGTGATGACGGTAAACAGGAGGTAAATATAAATGCATTGATTGAAAATTGTTTGACGTTCATATACTGTAATAGTTTGACCCTTAAATGATTTTCGTCGTAGAATTCGTAAAAATATTTCCGGCCATTGAATAACAAAATACTGAAGTTCGTGTAAATTTAGTTTCTGCAAATGCTCATTTTGACAACTTATGTCTCTTCAGTGCAGATCTAATCAAAACCAAAACTTTGTAACATCTAATAGAGAACGAATAACCAAAACAGATCTCCATGAAAAGTCATAATAAGGTAAAGACAGAGCTATGCACGAGGGAGATACTCCGTATTTTCAGCATTTTTTTAATAAGTTTGATATATTGCAAGTTTCAAAATAAAATCGGTTTTCGGGTCAGCACCGAAGTACTGACTACTGGTTATGGGACTAGCGATGAAAAAAAATACAAATTTGAGGTGAGTTGCAAAAGGAAATAAAGAAAAAAAAATGACTACTTATCAGTAAAACCACACTGACCTAAGTGTTAACAATATGGTTTTAGTAAGCACACTGAACATAAATAATCAAATAATCATTGAAGGGATATGGGGAAAATGCATATGAGACAAAGTTTGTACAGATACATTGTTAAAACAAACAATTGAACAACGCTTTATTGTTGTTCTACATCTTGAAGCCACCATTTCAAATAAAAAGGATTCATAAAAAAGTAAGTTTCTTGTCGATCAATTTTCTATTTATATACTCATATGTAATAAAAATGATAATGTTAGAATTCTGCAATTTGATTGGTCGAATACCAGCGTATTTTTGACAAACTCATGTCATTTCAAACAAGTTTTGATGCAGTCGGGTATTCGCCTAAAAATTTTGTCATTTTTAACCCTTAGAGTCTACTAGGGTATTGCTAGAACAATTCCATTTTTAGCCCTTCGGGGGGACCCTTGTTAAAAAAATGACTTATTTACTTTTTTGTGCTTAATGTGCGATATCCTTATTATTGACAATCCCCAGTTTTTAGATTATCTTGACATCATTTACCCACAATAACTGAAATTAAATAAAGCTAACAAAAATTCAAAATACTGCCCTTTTCCGGATCTGACTATTATTATTGACTCTGGTAAAATAAAAACTAAAAACTCTAAGTTTGACATCTTAAAATCGAGATCATTATCACACTGGAACAGCATTAAAAAATTTGACTTCTCCACACTTTATTCTACCATTCCTTATGAGCAAGTGTAATCACGGCTGAAAGACTTAATTCATAGATGTTTTTTCCCGTAAGAACGACGAACGAAGATAAAAGTACATTGTTATAGGCAGAGAACATGCATACTTTGTGAAATACGACTCAGAATCACAGATAAAATAGACAGAGGAAGAAGTGATTAGAATGTTAGAGTTTCTGATCGACAATATATTTGACCAGTTTGGAGGACTTGTTTTTCAACAGACTATCGGAATTATAATGGGCACAAATTTGCACCTCTTTTAGTCGATCTGTTTCTCCAATCATATGAAGCTGAATTCATCGAAGGGCTTCTTCAAAATACAGATAAAAAACTGGCCCACTTCCACATTAGCCTCGTTCCTTGACCTTCATCTTGAAATTGATAACAGACGTACACTACAAATTAGGCTATATGACAAACGCAATGACTTCACTTTTTCAATAGTCAACTTCCCTTTTCTTTGCAGCAACATTCCAAAAGCACCGCCATATGGAGTTTACATCTCCCAACTCATTCGCTACTCAATGTCCTGTAATCGATAGAGTGACTATCTTGATAGAGCTCGGTTGCTTACAAATAGGCTACTTAAGCAAGGGTATGTTGCCCATAACTTGAAGTCATCACTACAAAAGTTTAACGGTTGACATCACAATCTTGTGGACTGCTATGGGATAACAACGGCAGTAGAATACCGAAGGAACAAGGGAAGCGATGACTACAAAAATCGAAGTCCAAAGACATGGCAGAAACGGTAACAGATAAAAACAAAGACAAAACAAGGACGTGAGACAGCTACAATGCACGGAAATAAAAAGANTGGGCACAAATTTGCACCTCTTTTAGTCGATCTGTTTCTCCAATCATATGAAGCTGAATTCATCGAAGGGCTTCTTCAAAATACAGATAAAAAACTGGCCCAGTCCTTTAATTTCAGCGTCCGTTATATAGATTATATATTATCACTAAACAATCCTCGCTTTGGTGATTTTCTTCATCTTATCTATCCAAAAGAGCTCGAAATTAAGGATACTACAGACACTTCCACATTAGCCTCGTTCCTTGACCTTCATCTTGAAATTGATAACAGACGTACACTACAATTTAGGCTATATGACAAACGCGATGACTTCACTTTTTCAATAGTCAACTTCCCTTTTCTTTGTAGCAACATTCCAAAAGCACCGCCATATGGAGTTTACATCTCCCAACTCATTCGCTACTCAATGTCCTGTAATCGATAGAGTGACTATCTTGAAAGAGCTCGGTTGCTTACAAATAGGCTACTTAAGCAAGGGTATTATGCCCATAACTTGAAGCCATCACTAAAAAAGTTTTACGGTTGACATCACAATCTTGTGGACTGCTATGGGATATCTGTTTCCCAGATGACAACAGATCTTTCTCTTTGCCACTAAAGTTTATTTCTCCTCTACCGGATTTAACTTTACTACGGGAGTTGACATGTTCAACACGACAGGTGTCTTATAAGAAGCAGGAGATGCTTACTCTACCGATGCACCTGATCGCACCCATAATTTTATTATTGGGTCCGCGTTGTTTATTTTTGTATATGTGTGTGTCTTCACAGTGCCGGATCCAGCGGGGGCCAAGGGGCACGTGCCCACCCCAGCTCCCCATCCCCCGGCACAAGTGACCAAAATTTTTTTTGTAGAAATTGTAGATAGTCGATCTGTTTCTCCAATCATATGAAGCTGAGTTCATCGAAGGGCTTCTTCAAAATACAGATAAAATACAGTCTTTGACCTTCAGTACAAATTGTAAATAATTGTTTCTATAACCATTGAAGTATTGATCTTTATTAACTTATCAGGTTGTTAGTACAACAATGACTGACACTACATGTACAAAGATCACAGATTTCTTCAAAACCAACACCAAAGAAAAAGCTTTGTTTATTTAGTTTATTTATTAAAACACATGATAAAAAATGCCATAAATAGGGCATCTTGTCACGGCTGGACAAATTAATGACACTTTTATAACTTTTTTAAGCATGGGATTTCGGGAAATAAATGCACCAGAAATCGGTATTTCAGCAGTTTTAAGTTCCTTGTCGTTGGGGATTTAGTAAAAATGCTGTCGGGTTTCCGGAATGAGAGCCTCTCCGTTCCCCTTGTAAAACTCTTAAGATAATGTTACAATTTCCTTAACAGTAACACATTAAAATAATTGTGCTAGGAATATGATCTTCAAGCCAAATATAGCAATTCTAATGTCCCTTTACTTCTTCGCTTATGTCATGATCTCCTGAAACCTTTTTTTTTTCTCCCAAACCAATGAAAACATAGGTTACAAAGCAATTGTTGTTCACGAAAAACGTAAAAACAACTTTCAGTTAAATGGTTTGGTGATGACATTCCAAGGTTTCGCCATGACAAAGGCCTTTTTGATAATAAACAGCTCAGTAAGACAGGAAAAATCTGAACTCATGAAAAATACAAACCGGATATTTCATTGTCGCTACCAAATTTTCTGGAAGAACAGATAATTTCATTTCAGTTCGTTAGCCCGTTATCCAGGACTGTGATATCCACCACAGCTGGATGCAGCATTTTGTACGTGTTGTGTTCTATTTTCAACACTGAAAAGGGGGAAGTTTTCAGGCGCGGATCCAGACAATTTGAAAAAAAGGATTCCAATAAGAAGGCAAAGTAAATTTGGCCGAGCGGAGCGAGGCGCGAAAATTATTTTAGTATTTCTTTTTAAAATATCAGGATATTTATCAAAAAAAATATATATATGATCATGAAAAAAGGAAAAGGGGCGAGGGGTGAGTTTAAACCCTCGGAATCCCACCTTGAATCCGCCTATGCTGGTAAAAAATGTAAAATTGAATTTATGTTGTGCCCCCGGCACTCAGCACTCTGGATCAGCCCCTGCTTCATTTTCTTTTCTGTGCCGTGCTCATGTTATGTCTTTGTTTCTTTGTTTTTCCGACGTTGCCATTGTCCTTGGATTGTTCGTTTTAGACTGACGGTTCGGTTCGCACGTACTTTACTATGCAATGTATATTATAAAAGGGATGATTTTGATTTCACTATTACTAATTTCCCTTTTCTTTTCTTGACGGTGACATTCCTCTAGCTCCATCATACGGGGTGTACATTTCTCATCTAGTACAATTCACACGCGTTTCTTCTACTCTTGACGATTTTAATGAACGTTACCTTACTATCAAAGCCAAAGTTTTACAACAGGTTACAGATTTCATAGGTTGTTGAAATCATTTGAGAAGTTTTCAAACAAATATGAATATTTGATATCTAAGTATGGCGTCACTCACAAACAGCTCATTACTGAGGGCATTTCTAAGCTTTGTTTTTACGGTAATTTTGTTAAAAAATGCCAAAACTGATTAGAAACCCAGAAAAGCTTTATGTAATAGGAAATATTGACACGATATTCTGCTTCCAAACTTTAAATTAGCTTTAAGATCAAGTGACCTGAAAATTTTACATACATACTAGCCTCTCACTGATACTTCAAATGTCTACTGAAATATACGATGATTCTTGACCAAATTCTTCGAGAAGTTTTGACTTTATTTTTCAATCGTAGTGCGACAGTGTTTTACCAGCAGACTAGGCTCAATGAGCTATCCGGCAGATTATCGGTGAGCATTCCTTGACCCATCTTTCAAAATTACGTATTGTCATTTCTCTCCTTTCAAGATTGTGGTCATATAATTAGTAGTCTAACTCTATTGGGTGTAATTCGTATGTTTATTATACTATAGGGAAATAGGATAGATAAAAGGGGAGGTTTGGGTACCCATAAACTGTTTTAATCATACCGCTGGCTCTTGCTGGTGCCGGTACCAAGTCCGGTTGTCCCTGTCCCGAGTTCCTTTCGTTATTTCTGTTTGTCGTTTGTCTAACTTGTGTTCGTTTCTTGTGTAGTTCTCTGGCAGATCATGACACGTGATTATAATTTTCAGCCATAGTAGATATTTCCTGTTTTCCCTTTATTTCATTTATTTTAAGGTTTTACGCCTTTCAGCCAATGTATCCCGTCCAGTTTCGAAATAAAGACATTCCTACTAGTACATTCTTTTTGAAAACAAAGAGATTCCTACCAGTACATTTTGTTAACCTGGTAACAATTCTAGCTCCCTCAAGTTGTACATTTTCAAGAATGTCGATTTTTCTTTCTAAACATCCATCCCATATTTCACAAACATATTCTTAACACTATACAATAAATGTAGGATAAATATATATTGGAAAAGCTCCTTGACGATAGAGTATATTCAAAGTTTGGTAGTACATTGTTTGCTTCAGTATTTGATTTCAATTGGTTATGTTTAAGGGTTAGAAAATGACATTAACCAATCCGCTAACAATCAGATCTTTCAAAACAATATATGCCTCACTGATAGTGTGATAGGTGTCGTTAGCGGGGCAGGACATGCTAACCCTTCCGGAGCACCTGATGTCACTCCCAGTTTTCATTGGAGTTCACACTTTGAGTGTCCGAGTTCTTAATGTCATCTTTTTATTTCCGTGCATTGTAGCTGTCTCACGTCTCTGTTTTGTTTTTGTTTTTCTCTGTTGCCGTTTTTGCCATGTCTTCGGACTTTGGTTTTTGTGGTCATTGCTTCTCTTGTTCCTTCGGTATTCTACTGCCTTTGTTTCAGTGCTGATTTCGTTAGATTTTCAAAATGAGCTTGCAAATTGCTGTCACAAGAATAGGCAATTCCATAATGATAATAATAATACCATTTTAGGCATTTCCTGTTATTATGTTTTTCTAATCCTAAATGTTTATTACACTTAATAATTTCAACTTTTTCATTGTTGAATTTTATTTCTGGAAATTGATAGTAGAGAAAAGAAGGGAAACGGGGAATGTGTCAAAGAGACGACGACCCAAAGGGGAGTATATGTTTGATATTATCAAAGCTTTGTCTTTGTGATATTAAAGTGAAAGTCCACAAAAATATGGAAAAGAGAAAATAAAATCCTTATGTAGTTCTGACACATATAACATATTTCGATTTTTGCATTTTTAACTCAGTTGTTGCAAAAAAGTATTTTATTCACACAATCTCTAGTCATGGAAGGTCATGTGACATTGTGTAGAGGGCGCCATGAATACTGACATCAAGTAATAACCAACGAGTACCGTAATAAGGCGTTTCTCAACAACGATCACTAACAATATGACAAATAGAAAAAAAGGGAAACGGGGAATGTGTCAAAGGAACAATGATCCAAAGGGGAGTAATAACAACTCAAAGCCACCATAAGATCTTCAATGAACGGTGAGAAAACCCCACACCCAATGGCAGGTCGGAGTCGACCCCTGAATAAAGAGTAATCAAGTTCAGCGAAATAAACATCATCCTATACTCCTATAGACATAAAGTAAACTAGCTAGAAAAAAGACAAGACACACAAAGGCTTAATAAATTTCCTGACTTAGGACAGGCGCAAACTTGCTGCGGTGGGGTTAAACTAGTTTTATTGGGCCCAAACCTTCCCCTATATCCAATGTGATATATAAAAAAAGCAATCGTAACAACAGTCAAATTCAGTTGGCAACAGGACTGAGTCAATTGTGAAAAATGAAACTGAAAGAACTAAATATACGGACATAAACATGAAATCACAAGAGACTACTAGCAGTTAACTGACATGCCAGCTCCAGATCCATTACCAACTAACAAAGTAAGTTATGTACTCTCAGTATACAGCTTCCGCCAAGATCCCTTCCTGTGAGGAGTTCAGCATAATGATTTCATGCATATACCGGAATACATAATCCGTGTCCATGCAATACAGATTTTAATTTAGAATGTCTTATAGTTAAAATGCAAAGACCCTATCAAAAAATCAATGTTAATACCGTATAAGGCCATACGTAATGACTTGACGACAATACCGTAATTATAACCCTTATGAATTAGACGATTTAAAGGTTTTATAAGTTTGTAAGGCCAGTTTAAGTATTTTTTACTCTTATGTAAAACATTACCGTAAAATAAAGGATGTGAAATACTAGCCTTGATTAGATGTTTACAGGTTGCATTGTATTTATGAACTAAGTCTTTGTATCGATGATAAAATTTAGT
>MJUU01018646.1:43951-81619 GCA_002080025.1 Modiolus philippinarum
AGAAACTTTAGTTGTAGAACAGTGACTAGATGACAAAATGAATCTAGATTTATATGGCGTTTTGTGGAGTTTGGGAACCCAGTACATGGTTGGAACTGTTTGTTATCAGGTTTAGCCTGTAAAGATGTGGCTGTTAGAAAATGCATGTTTGAAATTTCATTTTCCGTTAATTGGGTTAATTGAAAAGTATCTGAACTGGTAATTTGTTTTTGGAGTACTTCTATATAATGTTTACGACAAACTATGATGATGTTATTAGCAGCTTTTACAGCTGGGACAAAACAAATATATTGCCAAATTCTTTAAGTTTCATTTGGATGCGAGAAACAGCGGGTTTATTTTTGTTGTCATGGCGGAAATTTTGTTCAAACTGTTTAATTCGGATATCGACAATTTTCATAATAGCATTAAAGAAAGAATCCAAAGATTTTTTGTCAACGTGCGCACGTTTAATCCAATTTTTACAATAAGTCTGAAGTGAGTCGTTGATGGTATAACGACACTCTTTCCAACTAATTTTGGAAGGTGGCCTATATTTTGGACCTTTCTTTAAGAAATGAATAAGCTCTTTGTCCTGCAAGATGTTGAGATCTCCTTTAATGACAAGGGAGCTAGGAGTATAGGCGTATTTTGAATTGTTGCAATTTCATGTATCAGGCACAGAATTGTTAATGTTTATATCTTTACAAACTTTACTGTAATTGAAGACGTACTGTCGGCTGGGTTTCTTGTATACGTAACAAATGATGGGAAGTTCTGTATTTTCGAAATAGCCAGGAATTTTTTCTTGAACTGAATGATCAGTACGTTACTGCATTTTTACAAAGTCTCCGTTCAACTCATGACTTTGATATATTTTTGCTTATTTTGCGTAAAAGATTTTTGACATTCTTTTTAATTTGTGTTTAATCTGTTTCTATATCATGCAGTGGGACTGTTGCGCTATCTCTAGTTACCGTGTCCGCCGCTAGGTTCGTTAGTGTACTGGTGAGTTCCGTTGGACAACCCCGTTTGAACTAATGTTAAATTGGCAAAGTTTAAAATAAAATTATAAATAATCACGAACATTGATAGACAGAATTTTAGAGCAGTTACAGTAAATGATATTAAATAAACAAAATCCGAAAATCGCAAAACCGTATGTTTTGTAGTTATTTTTAAATAATTTTGTAAAGTAACCAAGTATAGACACAAATATATTAAGTGTCATAAATTGATCTTCATATGCAGTTTATTTTTTTTCAAATCAAAACAATTTGATGTATTACGAAGCTATTTGCTACATTGTATACTGTTTACCTGTAATCCATACATGATCAAAATCAAGCGGTGTTCTTTTGATGTACATATAATAAAGGTGTGACAAAAGAAGATGAAAAAATGTTTCCATCTATAAGACGAAATTAAAATGTGTAATGCAGGAATGAAAAATGAGTAAATAAATAAAACAAGAAAAAAATAAAAGACTTAAAAATAACAAAAACATTTTTATCATTTCAGATTTTATTGAAAATGAATATTCAATTAATGCGAGTTGTTTTATATGTATTACACAATTACAGAAAAGGAATAATTAAATAACAACAAAAACATATAAAAAAAACAAAAATTATTTAAAAAAAATAAGAAAATTTAAAGAGTAAATATCTTTTAATTGAAATTAGTATTCAAAACAATAAGTTACAATAGGTCCGAATTCAAAACCTAGTTTGTACTTCGGTAAACTTCTGTACTGGGACTAATACAAGCACGGATTTTAAAGGAAAAAAACGCATCCAGGTGCGTATTTAAAGACTGGTTCTTAACAAAACGGCAAACCATTTCCTGTATTTATGGTTTAAAATGCAACAAGAACTTTTTAAAATCCGTGCTTGTATTAGTCCCAGTACAGAAGTTTACTGAAGTACAAACTAGGTTTTGAAATGAAAGCTTGTGGCGCAAATGAAATACCCCACTTTTAAAAAATTGGCGCAAATCCAATGCGCCCAGTGCATGTTCACTCTCAATTTTGTAAGGTTTATTCAAACCAAAACGTAAATAGGTAGGCCTATACATGAGAAAAAATTTAAAAAAAAACAAAAAATACATTTAAAAAGTTCTTGTTGCATATTGAAATATCATGTTTAAACTTTAAATACAGGAAATGGTTTGCCGATATATGAAGCCGTTTTGTTAAGGACTGGGTTGCACAAAAGTTAATAGACTATTAAATATTTAATAGTCTATTAAGTTTTAATTGAGCTTTGTGCAACCCAGTCCAGTCTTTAAATACACACCTGAATGCGATTTTTTCCGGGCGCATTGCATTTGCGCCAATTTTTCAAAAGTGGGGTATTTCATTTGCGCCACAAGCTTGCATTTCATTTGTAAAAATTTTACAAGTAAAGTTTCAGGTAATAATGTAGGGGAACCAATGATAAATATACTATTTAATATTCTATATTTAATATATCCGTTGGAAAATATTTAATATATTATTTAATATTAAATATTTACTGCATTTAAAATATGCAAACTTTTCACTTCAAACATTGGTTTGGATCATATTTGTTGTATCAACATGAGACAGTTTAAGAAGTAGAGGTGTTTATGTGACTAATTTAATCCGAAGTGATATTTTCTTTGTTGTTTTTATACATGTTTTTGGTACTTATGAACCTTGAACCACGATTGTTTGTACATTGTATAAATAGTGCTCTTATAGTGATTATATCAGTTTTAGTAATTTATTAAAATATCTTGCTCCAAATTTAATTCAACCTCCCCGTGGTGAGCAAGTAAAACAGGTAATGATGGCAAATAGAAGAGGGAAATACAAGTATAAAAAGTATAGCAGTTTATAGTATTTTTATTTTTATCTATACTATTTACCTGTATTTGTCGCAAATGCAGTTTTTATTTTGGCACAAATGAAATATAGTTTGTAGCGCAAATGAAATATTTTTTTGGCGCAAATGAAATACTAATTGGCGACTGATCTTTACAATTTTGAAATATGTCCTGAAAAAAAATTGCTGTTCCCCTAAAAATAATTTTTAATAAATCTCTTCAAACAGATAAATTTCCTGATGACTGTAAGATTGCTAATGTCATTCCGGTCTTCAAAAAGGGAGACAATTCTTTGCCGTCTAACTATCGACCGATTTCGTTGATAAGTTGTGTTGGAAAAATAATTGAACGGGTAATTTATCAATATGTTTACAATCATTTACAAAAAGAAAAACTGATATATCAATATTAGTCCGGTTTCCTCTCAAAAACCTCTACTGTCCACTAATTAATAGAAATTTACAATTGTATTTTAAACTCCCTAGAACAAAAAGAGATGACATGTTTCGTTTCTTGTGATTTCTCTAAAGCGTTCGACAAGGTTTGGCATCGAGGCTTATTATGCAAACTGAAATCATTTGGAATAGATGGAGGATTACTTGCCTGGTTTCACAGCTACTTATTTAAGCGACAACAGCGGATAGTATTGAGAGAATCGTCGTCTTCATTGAGTACTATGTTAGCAGGAGTCCCTCAGGGGTCGGTATTGGGTCCCCTTCTCTTTATATTATATATAAATGATATTGCTGATACCCTCATTTCGTTGACAAGATTGTTTGCCGATGATACATCCTTCAACTATTCAAGTTCTGACGGATCACAAAATTAATCACGACTTGAAGGACCTTGACGAATGGTCTAGGCGCTGACTTCTGTCTTTTAATCCTGCGAAAACGGTAATTATGCTCTTTTCAAATTTAGAAGAAACAAACTTAATCTTTTCTTTCGAGGGGTAAATTATTAAAGTAACCGAGTCTCATAAACAACTAGTCGTCACTTTCAATAGTGATGCTAAATGGACAGTCCATATAGGTAATATTGTATCCAGGGTATCCAGACATGTTAACATTTTGAGAAAACTAAAATATAAACTAAGCAGGTCAAATTTAGAGAAATTATACTTAGTTTTTATACGTCCCTTGTTTGAATATGCTAGTGAAGTCTGGGATGGGTGTGGAATTAGAAGTGCGAATAAACTTGAAAAGTTGCAACTGGAAGCTGCGAGAATCGTAACAGGTCTTCCTATGTTTACGAATATAAATCGTATATATGATGAATTAGGATAAGAACCATTACAGGAACGTCGTAAATAACGTAGAATTCAAATGTTTTACAATATAAAAAATGGAAATGTTCCTCCGTATCTAGGTAGCTTGTTGCCTCCTAATGTACAAAGCACAACTGTGTATTCACTAAGAAACGGTGGAGATATCATTTTGCTTTTCTGCAGGCTTACAATTACTAACGATTCATTCTTTCCATCAAGTATAGGACAATGGAATAGTTTGAATCTTAGTATCCGTCAGTCAGGTTCCTTAAAGGAGTTTAAAACAGAACTTAAAAAGATGTCTTGTGAAAAAGTTATTCCAAAGTAATATTCTTACGGACCCCGAAAATTAAATATCTTGGTAACTCAGTTCAGATGCTCAGCTAGTTTTTTGAATTCTGATCTTTGTAGGGTCAATTTAATACCCGACCCTTCATGTAGCTGTGGATACAGGCAGGAAGACTCTAATCATTTCTTCTTCTGTTGTCCAAAATATGATGAACAACGATACATTCTTTTCAATAGTTTGAATTGGCTACCCGCTGAATGCTCTATTAATCTAAAGCTTGTAACGTCAGGAAACAAAGTATTAACAAATGAACAAAATGAGTGTGTCTTCAAAAATGTATTTGATTACATAAAGAGTACCAAAAGAGTCCTTGCAGTATAACAAGCCTTTGTAATACGTAATATATACATTGATCCACAGACATACAAAATTACTGTTCTCTTTCTTTTCATTTAAAATCTTTTTTTTTCGTAAAATTTTTCATTTCTTCACCATTTCTATTGATTGATAGTGATAGGATATTATTTATAACATGATATTGTATAATAATCATGCATTATTATTGTAAAAATTGTATAAAAGGAGAGGACTTCATAAGTTTGTTTAACTTGTGTCCAATCCTTTTTGTATATTATACAAATAAAATAAGTTTAAACTAAACTGAAATATGTCTAAATCATTTTACAGTCTGATAAAACTCTTAGAAAGTTTATGCATCTATACCGAACTCAAATCGTGTCCCTTTCGTCTTTTTGAATATATGATATGCTAGTCTTCTTCTTTTTTGAAAATATAACTAGGCAGTGTACAATGTGAATTATTGCCAACTCGACATGTATATTTATTGTCTTATTTTTGTACAAACTTTATTTATTGAAAACAAAGGATTCTGAGTATGATGTTGATTAAATTATTGGAATAATTATTGATAGAATCATTTTTATTATATTAACAAAACAAACAAACAAACAAACAAACAAAAAATAAATAAATAAACACTAATTTTGTATAATGTTTTTTTTTAATTTTTTTTCCACATTGATACGTGTTTTTATTGAAAATTACTTAAAATAACTTTCCTCGAGTGAATGCACTGATCTTGACAATTTCTGCATTAAAATTACCCTCATGGACATTTGTGACCTAAGAGTGATTTATGACGCTACCTAGCAAGTGACATGTGTGTTTATTGTGCCAATAAACAAAATGCATGTACCTGAGCCTTATCACCTGTATCCAAGGCTACTATTTCATTGTGTATTACCTGGCAAGAAGACCATATTTTTTTTTAAATTTTTGCCGTATCCGTTTAGATAGCTTTAGACAGGAAGGTATTCATACTTATTTCCATAACGAGAAGTAAAACATGTTTAGCTTGAAATTCGACAAGAATGAAAATTATCGCTAATGTAGACTTTTATAAAATGTGGGATATATTTATCATATATTTAATGAAATTTTAAGTATGTATGCCATGCTAACGATCATATTACCGATTTGCATATCTATTGGAAAGTCCAATTTGAAATTTTGTCCGGTTTTTGGTTATACCAAGGATTACCCAGCATCCATTTAACAAATCGTGTCTTCTCCGTAATTGTTATACAAATTATAATAATCTGTATCAATATTTCGTCACTTCCGATCTAAAATGGCGATACCCATAATTGAACTACGGTCAGCTTTTAACTACAAATATCTTCCTTAATGACAGAGATACATTACTGCAATTTTGCATGAAGCATTTTAGATGAAAGAAATCGAATTAGATGAAAAGTAAAAAATCGCCGACTTTCACTTAAAAATCAAAGAGCAACGTTTTGGCCCAGTAACTTATTTTGAACATGTCACCATAAAGTTCTGGTTCTACGACTCCACAGTCACTCCTTGAGTACTGTAGAGAGGTATCATCGGGAAATAACATTCTAATGTTTTTAAAGTTATCAGTGATTTCATAAATTTACAACAAAAATAGTAAGGCCCAAAGTACAGGACCTTTTGGAACACTAGTTCTGATACTAGCTTCGGAAAAGATTTCGTCATTTACCATTACAATTTGCTTTTTTTAATTAAAATAATTACATATCTATTTTGGTAAACTACCAGATATTTCAGATGTTTTCAACTTATTTTTTAGGCCACGGTACCAGACTCTATCAAATGCCTTAGGTATTCCGTTAGTGTTGCTTGGTCCAAAAAATGAATTGGGAAAACTATTTTTGAAGCAACGAAGTATAAATGTCTGTGCATAATTAACATGTACTTTGCAAATAAGTGGACAAAAATTAAATTTTCAAGACATTAAAACTCATAAAAAGCTCATAAAAGACATTATTTATATTGTTTAGTGGCTGATTTTATTTATCACAGTCCACTTCACATTTTGCACACACACTTAGTGGTACTGGTGGGGAGTATGCATTTGATTTTGACAATAATTCATTTTGGCACAGCAAACATGCATCACAATGTCTCTCTGTTTATTCCATTAAGAAAAGGGACGCCGTGTTCAACATCTTCGTTTATTTTATCCATTTGTACTTTTTAAAAAAGTCTTGAGATACCCTCACTCACTCGGCATAAAACAAAGGTGTCCTTTACTCTGCAATTTCGATTTCTATCGATTTTTCTCTGCAGTTAAATCGATTTACAGCCATCACTTACTCGTCACATCACTGACTAAACATTCCTTCATTGCTTATGAAGTGTTATTTAACTGCGTTCGGTTTTGTTGAACATGAGGTCAGTGTCATAATGCCTCAATAAATTTTCGACTCGACTTGAAACGGGATGCTACATGTCATGTATACAATTGTAAAGAACTAGCCACGTTATTTTACATGTAGTAGTATAGATATGTGACATTTAATCCGAACAACAGTAGCATATTGTTATGTACAATAGTGATGTCAATGTCTCCATCTGAGACCAGATAGGTGACATTTGCTCAGTACAATGATGAAAAATAGGCTTTAAGAGATAGTTGGCCTTTCCTCGGTACATAGGAAAATGCTTGTTTCTTTCGCAATTTAGTAGTCTTTTTATCTGTACAGAAGTAACATACTTGTTTTCTCTTTTTGTTCCAGGTAGATGGGATTTGTTCCGTTTCACCAGTCTATACTAACTACACGAAAGAGCTCATTTTTCACCTGTATTCGTCCAATAACTTTGATCTGACGGTTCTCCATCAAGTAATGACGGCACTTATATTTTCATTAACGATTGAAAACCAAACAATAGTTCAAAAAGTACTGTATTGGAATGACACAAAAGACATTTCAAACATAAAATTTATGGCTATGTTAAAATTAAGAATTATTGCTACAATTCAAAGCAATGAAATGCTCGTATACAAGGAAAGACTAAACACTTTCAAGTGGAAAGCAAATATCAGAACAACATTAAATCAGACTGTAGAAATTTACACGAAGGAAATAGGAAAGACCACAAATGTGACGGAACTTACATCATCTTACGCCAGATTTAGCGGCAATATCTTAAATGACATGAAGCGAAATAGGGTTCTCACGAATACTTCACGTTTATTATCTATATGTTTCAAGCTGTTTGTCAACATAGTGATGAGGGACAACTGGCTAATTATAGAAGGAGTATCATGTCTCGAGAACTTGATAACAATAACAAAGATCGACATAGGATTCATAACGTCTGTTATAACATACATCGGTTGCTCAATTTCCGTGATAGCATTAATTATCTCCATGATCATATCCCGTAGGATTGGAAACTTTTCAACTTTACCTGGAAACAACATGGAAAATCTTTCTTTAGCGCTACTCCTATCTAACATTATTTTTATGGTAGGCATAGGGGCAAATGATTATTTGAAGGTTTGCCATGTCGTCGGAATCCTGCTTCATTATTTATGGTTAGTGTCGTTTTCTTTTATGTCGATATCTGTTACATGTATCTGCTACAAATTATTGCAGACGACAATTAATACCCCACGTGGAAGAGGTCAAAGGTCAAATAGAACGAAAGTTTTTACAGTCATTGGAACTTGTCTGCCTTTAGTATTCCTTCTTCCGTCAGTCCTACTAGATTATTTTGAGGTTCCATACTTTTTAGCAATGTATGATAAAAGAGCATGTTTTCCGACTGGTATATTGTCAAACGCGATATTTTTCGCCGGTCCAGTAATGTTATCTATTGGCATAAATGTTGTGTGTTTATTGATCGTTATTGTTTATCTTTCCAGACACAGGGTTGCCATGGGAACGATTAGACAATCTGATACTTTTCATGAGGGTCAAGTATACTTAAGAATTTGTACGTTTTCAGGCATTGTATGGATAATCATAGTTGTTGGTGCTTTTTACAGCTCTGAATATATTGATCTGGTGTCAAGTGTCATTTGCAGCTTACAGGGATTTACTGTTGCAGTCTCCAATATAACAACAAAGCGCACATTAAGATCTTTAAGGCCAAATGTGCAAGATACTTTAAAATTACAAGTTTTTACAACAAATAGGAAACAAACGTCAGAGTAATCAGGCATTATTTATTTGTTTTTAATTTGAGTGTTGGTTAATGGTAGAATGCTACAATGGAAGGACAAAAATATCATGAGATGTTTAAATGCTGTTTTGTTTTGTCTTTAATGTGGTACTGTCATGTTTTCGTGGTTGGCAAAAAGCATTCGGAGCCGCGTTCACATGGGCTATTCATACTTAAACCAAACTGATTAGCGTCATGAATATCTGCAGGAGTATGGTAACCTGTAGGAGGACCGGAATACAACTTTTCTGTAGAATTAATGTTTATTTATCTTCGTCTATTTCTGAATTATATTCCTTCGCATTAGACTTAGCGGTGTCAGTCCCTGCATCAATACGTTTTTTTCTGTTTAGCTTGACCTTACGGATTTAAGACATTAACTTCAGTTCTAATTAGAAAGGTGATCAAAGTAAAATTGTTAAGTGCGGTCTGTTTGTAGATTTATAGTTATGATTTTTTTTCCAAAATGACAGTATAAATGTATTAAATATGTATTTACTCCTTATCCTATCATTGTTTATTAAAGAATCTACCATTAAGCCATAAAATGAGGGAACTTTACATATATATTGTGTTATATACTAATATATACAGATGAACAAGTTCAAGACAGTTCTTAGCACCCGTTTGAGGGGATTATATTGCTAGATGCCAACGGCAGTAGAATACCAAAGGAACAAAGGCGTGAAATTTACAAAAAACGAAGTCCAAATACACGGCCAAAACGAAAACACAGAAAACAATGACGTTAGACACAAAAAACATTGACGTTAGACAGATACAAAGCACAGAAACAGAAATTACAACATTCAAAACAAAGTTTTTGTGAACTCCAGTGAAACTGAGAGTGACATCAGGTGCTCCGGAAAGGTAAGCATGTCCTGCATTGTTAACAGCACCCGTCACACTGTGAGTAATTCAATCCGGGAAAATGTCAAAGTCGGTAGTCAAAACCGGGAAGACGTGAATCTAGCTGAAAATGTCCACTTTCAGGAAGACGTGAATCTAGCTAAAAATGTCCACTTTCATTTGAGATACTGACACGTCATATCTTTCAATGATGTTATGGTGACGGCCATAGCATTTCTTTAGGGGTGAAATAAACATAGGTTGAGCAAATCCCTGACTACGCAGCTTTTGTGATAGTGTTTTTGCTTTGTTCAAAAAATCACTGTACAAACTACACGCTCGACAGTAACGAATTAACTGTGAAATGTACATTCCATAGACTGGAGAGGTACGTAGGTATATTGCTGCTAAGAAAAGGAAAGTTCACAAACGGGAAATTAAAATCATCACGTTTGTCATATAGCTTAGATTTCAAACGTCTATCTTCGTCAATACACAATAAAAGATCTAAGTACGAAGCTGAAGTAGGTGTTTCAGTTGTTTCTTCAATTTTAAGCTCACTGGGATAGATCTGATGTAAATACCGATACTCCTTAAATTTAGGATTATTAAGAGAAAGTACATCGTCTATGTAGCGGAAGCTGAAATTAAAGGACTGGTCTTAATGTTTATTTTTTCTTTGGATAAGCCCTTGTAAAAACTTGGCCTCGTACGAGTAAAGGAAAAGGTCAGCTAAAAGCGGCGCACAGTTTGTTCCCATACGAATCCCTTTTGTCTGTAGGAAAACACGACCTCCGAATTCGACAAAAAATATTGTCGATCCAAAATTCTAACATTTTGATCACGTCAGTCTCAGTGTACTTCTTGTTTGAATCAGCGTGGTTCTTAATAAAATATGTCTTGTCTTTCCCTATAAAGCAACGCTACATCCCATTGATACAAAATCGTCAACAAACAAAGTCAGCTGGTAAATGATCTCACTATCACTGTCATCTGTTGCCCGACAAAAGTCCAATAGAAGACAATCACAACACGGCCACTAGGCATTCATCAAGGCTATAGTAAGAAAACTGGGCATAATCAAATTATGTGATGTGGGCAATTTGAACAGGTGGCAAAAATACAATATCAAAATTGATAAGAAAGCAGGCAATATGAAAATATGATAGTGCATGCATGTGAAAAATTCTCTCAAGAACAAGAGCAACATAACTGAACTATATATATATCTCTCGCATGGGCAATCTTTGAATCGACTCAAAACTGCTGGACAGACAAACTCAGATTAGCCATGAAAGGGAATGGAGTAAATGCACACGAGACAAAGTCTGTACAAGAACATGGTAAAACAAAGAATACGAAAACCGACTTTTTACTGTTGCTTTTCACATTTTAGTCACAATGAAGCCTTCAACACAATGAGATTTGCTCATACCTCATAGTAAGTTCAAGACGGCCCCTAATGTGCGGAATTCATTTCTAGATGTCGAGCAACGCTACAGCCATATCTTTTTTACTGCATGGATTCGGGATCGTAAACAACATTAAATTTACTGTCAAAGTGTTCTACCAATCACTTAATTACACGGTGAAGTAAGTTCCTTCGTTGCTGTTTCCGTAACAGATTCTTTCTATGAGTAAGGGTTGTGCTCCCATAGCCCGACCCCCAAAACTTGTAGGGTTTCCTTTCCTTAGACACGGACACAGGCATTACACTGCCCCGCATCCGCGAGACATCTCAATAAATGGTCTTCTTCCATTTATGACTATTCCACTAGGTATTCATCACATTCGTACAAAATTGTATTCTTTGCCCCCTTTCAAAGCTTCATTCTTTCTATAAAACATGTTTAGCATCAGCAGTGACTGATTCGCATTCCCTAGAATATAAATTAACAGCAATTGTTTTGGATATAGCAAACCATAGACTATTCAAACCTGTCCGCGAATCAGCCAACGAACCTGATAACCGGACATTTCTCAAAATTCAACTCGCCAATAAAGGCTTGGACGCCATAAATCTCGTCAACATTCTACATAGCAAAACAGTCACATCAAACATTACACCTTACTTCAAAGATCAATCTGTTCCACTTATTTCGTATTCCTACACTTAACCCATTGCAACTTCCATTTTCAATTACAAACGGGTATTGCGTGATTTCAAAATTGACGACTTCAAAGCCAAACCACCTGATTGTGCTTGCTCCACTTCCCCATTCAATTACAGTCCGGTTGGACACGTGATAACCGGTGACCTAGATATTATGGACAATATCAAACTACGAGAGGTTTTTCAAGAGGTCCTAAATTCCGTGAACCCCAGTATATCAACTGGAAGTACAACTTCAAAATTTTGATGGATGCAGTTGAGGACTATGTGAGGAAGTGGGCGAAGAAAGAGAAAGAAGTTGTCGAGACTCTGTCCGACTGGATCAGGTTCATTAAGTCGTTAATTGTGAATCGTATCCGACGTTAAAAACATCTATGAAATCCAGAACTCCCAGTTTATTTGAAGATCCCCTCTTTAGAAAAACGATGGACAACCTCCACAAAAATTACGTCATTGTCCCTGCAGACAAAGCTTCTAACAACATACTGTACGTGTGTAAGAAACACTATCTTGACTCTGTGGTTAAAGAATTAGGGAATCGATGGTTAATCAGGAAACCCAACTTATACTCCCACTACACTATCAAGGGAGGATATTATTGAAAATCACAACTCAGTTTTAACATCCTTTGGCATCAAAGCGGGTGAAGAAAACAATCAGCTCCCCTACATCTACTGGTTCCCTAAACTTCATAAGAACCCATACAAACAGAGTTTCCTTGCGGGGTCTTCCAGATGCACCACTAAGCCACTTTCTAAGCTCCTTAGTACTTTATTGACCGCAGTCAGAGATGGCCTGAAAAGTTACTGTGATAAAGTCTACTACACGAGCGGTGTCAGTTAGATGTGGATTCCAAACAAATCTAAAGATCTACTTGCACAGCTATCCTCTAGCAGTCTTACCCATTGCCACAGCATACAAACTTTTGATTTTTCTACTCTTTATACTAGAAAAAAAGAAGGGAAACAGGGAATGTATCAAGGAGACAACGACCCAAAGGGGAGTAATAACAACTCAAAGCCACCATAAGATCTTCAATGAACGGTGAGAAAACCCCACACCCAACGGCAGGTCGGAGTCGGCCCCTGAATATCATCCTAGACTCCTATAGACATAAAGTAAACTAACTAGAAAAAAGACAAGACACACAAAGGCTTAATAAATTCCCTGGCTTAGGACAGGCGCAAACCTGCTGCGACGGGGTTAAACTAGTTTTATTGGGCCCAAACCTTCCCCCTAGCCAATGTGACAAATAAAAAAAAAAACAATAGTAACAACAGTAAAATTCAGTAAGCTACAGGATTGAGTCAATTGTGAAAAATTAAACTGAAAGAACTAAATATACGGACATAAACATGAAATCACCATAGACTACTAGCAATTACCTGAAATGCCAGCTCCAGACCCATTACCAAATGACAAATAAAATTATGTACCCTCAGTATACAGCTTCCACCAAGATCCCTTCCCGTGAGGAGTTTAACATAATGATTTCATGCATATACCAGAATACATAAACAGAAAAGACACACAAAGGCTTAATAAATTTCCTGACTTAGGACAGGCGCAAACTACCCTGCCACACAATAAATTGAAAACAATACATCAATGTTTCTGCACTAAAAACGGAGAACGCAGATACACTTACTTAGTAGTAGGGAAAGACAAACCATATTTTGTAAAGAACCACACTGAGTCAAACAAGACGTACACAGAGAACGACGTAATAAAGATGTTGGAAATTTTAATAGATAATATCTTTGTCGAATTTGGAGGTCGCGTTTTTCAACTGACAATCGGGATTCCCATGGGAACTAACTACGCGCCGCTTTTAGCTTGTATGAAACCAAGTTTTTACAAGAGCTAACACAGAAAAAATAAAAAAACATTAAGCCCAGTCCTTTTAGTTTAGCTTCCGCTACATAGACGATGTACTTTCTCTTAATAATTCAAAGTTCAAGGAATATTTACACCTGATATATCCCAATGAGCTTGAAATAAAATAAAGAGACTACTAATACACCTACTTCAGATTCGTACTTAGATCTGTTTTTATACATTGATAAAGAAGGACGTTTGAAATCTAAGCTGTATTACAAACGTGATGATTTTTATTTTCCCAATTGTGAATTTTCCCTTTCTGAGCAGCAATATACCTACCTCTCCAGCCTATGGAGTGTACATGTCACAGTTGATTCGTTACTGTCGCGCATGTAGTTTATACAGTGATTTTTTGAACAGAGCAAAAATCCTGTCCCAAAAGTTGCTTAGTTAGCGATTTGTTCAGCCTTTTTTACTGTCATCCCTTCAGAAATTTTATGGCCGTCACCGTGATATCATTTGCAGATATGACATATCTGTGTCCCAAATTAAAACGGACATTTTCAGCTAGATTTCACGTCTTCACGGATTTGACATAAGGGACTGTGCGATATTTATCAGGAGGATGGGCCGGTACAAACACGGACGGGGCAAATACTTTTTTCATCCAAATAATTGGCGGGGTAATAGGTTTTTAAAAAAGGCTTTTGGTGGGGCATCAACTTTTTTTTTTAAAACTTTGGCAAGACTGATTTTAAATATGGTAAGTGTAAAAAAAATCTAAAATTCTTGTTACTGAGAGCAAATATTTATGGGTCTTAGTATATAGGACAACATACATAGTCAAGTTTAAAAACTGATATATCTTTTTGGTTATATCTCAGATATCATTACTACTTTGTACCTATGATCAGTGCATATTTTTCTTACTTCATGTCAACTTTCAATATATTTTCATGATATCTACTTAAATCTGTGCCCTTCACTTTGTAGATCAAATTATGTCTGATCAGTATATTAGACAACTCGCACAGTCATGTTTAAAAAGTATTATGATACATTTGTTATTTCTCAAATATTATTGACACTTTGCATATACACAGTAGGCATATTTTTCTTACTACATACCAAGTTTTATTTCATTTTAATCAAAATTATTCAAATTATGTCTGACCAGTATATCACACAACTCGCACAGTCATGTTTTAAAAGTAATATGATAGTTTTGTTATTTCTCAAATATTATTGATACATGTACTTTGCATATACACAGTAGGCATATTTTTCTTACTACATACCAAGTTTTATTTCATTTTAATAAAAATAATTCAAATTCTGGGCACTTTACTTTATAAATTAATTTAGGTCTTTAGGTACATGTACATAATTCAACATATACACAGTCAAGTTGAAAATTTTTTTTTTGTGATATTTCACTGAATACTGCATATCAATGCTCAGTACATATTTTTCTTATTTTATCCCAAATATCTTCACATTTCTGTGAAATTTAATCAAAATCTTGGGTCGTTATTACCTTGTAAATTAGATTATGTCTTATCTGTAAATAAGAGACAACATATGTATGGTCAAGTTTTCAAATCCAACTTATTCTTTTCTAATATCTTGGATTTCTTTTGTGTTGAACCTATGCTCAACACACAGTTTTCTTACTTCAAGCCAAATTTCATTACATTTTAGAAAAATTTATTCAAAATATGGACACTAATTAAAATTCAGATTATTGGAATATGAGACAACTAATGCAGTCAAGTATAAAAATCAAAATAATTTTCTCCTGTTTTCCCAGATATCATAGATACTTTATACTTATGCTTGGTACATATGTTTCTTACTAACGCCAAGTTTCATTACTTTTTGGTTCTGGACACTAATAATTAAAATTCAAAGTATTGGTATATAGGACAACTTAAACAGTCAAGTATAAAAATTAGAATAATTTCCTTTTGTTTTCCCAGATATCATGGATACTTTATACTTATGCTTTGTACATATTTTTCTTACTTCATGCCAAGTTTCACTTTATTTCAATAAAAATTATATAAATTATGGACACTTAACTATGACTTCATATTAGTAAATAAGGCAACAAAATGGATACACAGGAGCAACTTTACAAAATGAAATACTTCTTTTGTGATTTTGAAGTTATAAATAATTATTTGTATCATTTGTCTTACTTCACACCAAGTTTCACTTAATTTTAATGAAAATTATTCCAAATCTGGGCACTTAATATGTATGTCTTACCATAACATAATTATTGGACATCATATTAAAAACTACAGTGATTCTGTTTGTTATAATATAGATATTATACATAATTTTAATCAATGCTTGCGAAATAATTCTATTTTCAATTACATTTATTATGGCGGGGTAACAACTTTTTTTGAAATAAGGTGAAGCGGGGCGAGTATTTTTTTTTATGAAAAATTTTGGCGGGGCAAAAAGTTTTTTGAAAATAATTTAAAGCTATTTACCGGCCCCGCCTCCAGATAAATATTGAACAATCCTTAACCGGTTTTGACTTACCCTGGATTGACTCACTGATAGTGTGACGGGTGCCGCTAGCGGAGCAGAACATACTTACCCTTCCGGAGCACCTGATGTCACTCCCGGTTTTTATGGGAGTTCACACTATGAGTGCCTTAGTTTTTAATGTCGTATTTTTAATTCCGTGCACTGTAGCTGTCTAACGTCCTTGTTTTTCTCTGTTGCCGTTTTTGCCATGTCTTTGGATTTCGATTTTTATGGTCTTCGCTTCCCCTGTTTCTTCGGTATTCTACTGCCGTTGTTTTAGACCACTGCGTTAACCATGTTGAAGAGTTAGATCTACCCGGATTTTCTGTCTGGGTTTTCTCCTATAGCCTTTGACTTTCCCAAGTCTATCTACAAGGCAATAGAGCTATTTCACCTATAGCTGGGACAAGGTTGATGGGATCCGGGGCGTCTTGTCCGAAAAAAGGATCACTACGCTTTTCTCTATATTTCAACCAAAAACAATAGTTTCAGTTAATTTAGCTCTTGTGACACACAAGTTATATGCAAAAAAACATCTTTTTTTCAAGACATTTGGAAAATTAAATGACTATTGTAAATTATAAGAATTAAACGGCTAAATTTAACATCATAAAGTGAAATTTGGTAGCTGGGATACCAGTGATTCTACTGATTGTGTATGTGCACTCTAAAATTGTCATAAGCATTACATTCGTGGAATGCTAACTAACAAAATTAAAAGACATATAATGAAAAAAATGTTACCTACTAAATTGAATAAGAAAAAATATTATGCTGAAAACAATTTTTTTTTGGATATTTATGATTGCCGTTTATCGTTTCTTATTGGCAAAAACTATAATTTGAGTTTTCGATTAAAATCCGTATCCAATTCCGATCAGAAACTATTAATTACGTTTAAAGTACCCGACAATTCGCACAATTATTTATTCCGATCGAAAAGTACAGTATTGGTGAGAAATATAAGTTTTGTGACCATTTGTCCCTACAAAAAAAAAAAAAAAAAAAAAAAAAAAAAAAACAACAACAACAATAAACAAAAAACACCCCCCCCAAAAAAATACAAAATAACAAAAACGAGAACTCCACAAAGCTAAAGCACTAGCAGTGTGTACTCCTAAAAACTAGAGGTATCAGGGATAAACATGATCTGCTTCGAGCAGGGTAACCGTCACATAGGCAGCTAGAATATGGTGTTGAAAGATCTGTTTGTTGGCTGATTGGTATATATCGTTTTCTAACCCTTAGATACATATAGTCTCTAACATTGTTTCCAGTTTATTACGTATATTTCTCACAACGAGATAGTTAAATTTTCACATTTTAAAGTTCGGGGTTTATCCGAGAACTTTAAAATGTGAAAATTTAACTATCGAGATGCGAGAAATTATCGTAATAAACCGGAAAATAAGGTTAGAGATTTTTTTCTCTAATTCCTACTCAATTTATTTGATGTAAAGCGATCTCCGTAGTCTCCAGTCTCAAATATGCCGCCATGCATTTTGTTGCTATCATCGTTGCTATGTTTATCATTATGCCTTTCATTGAAAGAGATGTTGAGTGTAATATTTTTGATACATATGTCATATTATCAATAAATTGAGATACCTTAGTCATAAAGTTCGCTAGACAATGATTCAGGTGTTAATTTTATCAACCGGATTCGGTTGCACTATTTCTAGAAACTGACACGAGACATTTACATAACTGACCAATAAGCAAGTGAGATCAACTTCCAAACATGTTGATTATTAATTTCATCTAACATTATTTGGGAAGTATTTATTTCGAACAAGAATTAGAGAAAACCAATTTAAAATTCATTGTACGTTTTTCCGACGCAGTTGGTACTATGGTCGCTTTTTAACCTTTGAACTTTATGATGCTGAAACCTTGGTAACAGAGTCCCATAAGCAAATATCTTCACTCTGATTGGATAAAAACGTCTTCCGGTACAACAAATTGAGGTTCCTAAAAGGGGTGATGTCAGACGATGTAAGGTAATTAAAAAGTTTTATTGATTCTTCGACGGTCGGGGAATAATTTTGTAAATGTGCGATGTACGAGGAATAATAACAACATAATAAATAAAGTGTACTTTGAATTCATTTATCGATAATAGAGCATGCTATCAAACTACATTCATCAGTTTCCCACCGATTGTCAGGTAATGTGGGTCAAGCGGCTAAAAATAAATGATGTTGTATTTTTCCACATTTGGTCAGGTAACTATAAATATATTATCAAAAGAGCCGCGAAATATTGTAATATTGATATAATTTTAATATTACGCTTTTAAAATTCTTAGAAAATTCGAAATACAAAGTACATTTACTGACAAAATTGTTAAAATACCTCTGTTATTTAAATTGTTAGTTATCAGGTAAATATGCTCCGAAAAAAAACAAAAATTCACAACGCGGATGTGTCCCCAGGATGTGTCCTAAATGAATATTCTAATTTTAATCGAAAGCATTTGTGTTTTTTAGAGAATTTCGCTTTCAAACTAAATACGTTTAATTTTCAGTCAACAGGTCAAATCGGGGTCTATTCATTGGTTAGATTTTTTTTGCTAAATGTAATGTTTTTTTTGCATTTTATCATGTATACATATTGCTATTAAATTATCTTCGGTACCCACTTTCAAAATATTTTGGGTTTCATGTATATTTAAGAAATAATTACTATATGGTGTCCCCTAGATGTTTTGTTTTTGGTCGTTTTAACCTGGATATGGGATGTTGTCTCCTTGACATTTACCACATTTCCTTTCTTTTTCATATAATTGGCAATTTATTCTACGATATTTTGTCTGTTTTGGGGGGAATTTAAGAGCCATTTGCAGGTTTTTACTATTATAATTTTGTGACAAAGGTACAACAACAAAAAATGCGCCTGGCGATTGAACTGATTAAGAAACTTAAAAACTCACCACTGAAACATGCATACATTGCAAGAACACTTTGCCAGTTAAGTTTATGTTTGTTGACGATCCCGCATCCATGGATCAAAGGAGAAAAAGACATGGATGTAGCGTTGCTCAGCAATTAGCAATGAATACCGCTCAAACCGGTGCTAGGTTCCGTCTTTAACTTGCTATCAGGTATGAGTAATGCTCATTGTTGAAGGCCTCATGGTGACTTCAAGATGAAGAACAACAATAAAAGCGTTGTTCAATTGTTGTGCTTTACCATGTATTTGTAGAGATTTTGTCTCATTTGCATTTACTCCATATCCCTTCAGTGGAGTCCGTAAAAAGATTCCCCGTGAGAGAGATGTATGCGCTATTTACATTACAGTTATGGTGTACTTGTTTTTGAGAGAATTTCTCATATGAATGCACTATCATTCTTTCAAATTTTGGCTTTTTAATTTTTTTGTAGTTCAAAATTGTTTTTCTGACCACCTGTTTATTGTGCCCACGTCTCATGATTTTATTATGCCAAGTTTTCTTACAATTGGCTCGATGAGTGCCCTGTGGTTGTTTAAATGTTGTGATCGTCCTCTACTAGTCTTTTTGTCGGGAAATTGATGACAGCGATTGTAAGAACACTTTGCCAGTTAAGTTTATGTTTGTTGACGATCCCGCATCCATGGATCAAGAAGAAAAAGACATTGATGTAGCGTTGCTCAGCAATTAGCAATGAATACCGCTCAAACCGGTGCTAGGGGCCGTCTTGAACTTGTTATGAGGTATTAGTAATGCTCATTGTTGATGGCCTCATGGTGACTTCAAGATGAAGAACAATAAAAATGTTGTTCCATTGTTGTGTTTTACCATGTATTTGTAGAGATTTTGTCTCATTTGCATTTACTCCATATCCCTTCATTGTTAATTTAAAACAGGAGTTTGTCTCTCCTGCAGTGTGGAGTCCGTAAAAAAATTTCCCCGTGAGAGAGATGTATGCTCTATATACATTACAGTTATGGTGTACTTGTTTTTGAGAGAATTTCTCATATGAATGCACTATCATTCTTTCAAATTTTGCCTTTTTAATTTTTTTGTAATTCAAAATTGTTTTTTTTTTACCACCTGTTTATTGTGCCCACGTCTCATGATTTTATTATGCCAAGTTTTCTTACAATTGGCCCGATGAGTGCCCTGTGGTTGTTTAAATGTTGTGATCGTCCTCTACTAGTCTTTTTGTCGGGAAATTGATGACAGCGATTGTAAGAACACTTTGCCAGCTAAGTTTATGTTTGTTGACGATCCCGCATCCATGGATCAAAGGAGAAAAATACATGGATGTAGCGTTCCTCAGCAATTAGCAATGAATACCGCTCAAACCGGTGCTAGGGGCCGTCTTGAACTTGCTATCAGGTATGAGTAATGCTTCATTGTTGAAGGCCTCATGAAGACTTCAAGATGAAGAACAACAATAAAAATGTTGTTCCATTGTTGTGTTTTACCATGTATTTGTAGAGATTTTGTCTCATTTGCATTTACTCCATATCCCTTCATTGTTAATTTAAAGACAGGAGTTTGTCTCTCCTGCAGTGTGGAGTCCGTAAAAAGATTCCCCGTGAGAGAGGTGTATGCTCTATATACATTACAGTTATGGTGCACTTGTTTTTAAGAGAATGTCTTATATGAATGCACTATCATTCTTTCAAATTTTGGCTTTTTAATTTTTTTGTAATTCAAAACTATTTTTCTGACCACCTGTTTATTGTGCCCACGTCTCATGATTTTATTATGCCAAGTTTTCTTACAATTGGGTCGATGAGTGCCCTGTGGTTGTTTAAATGTTGTGATCGTCCTCTACTAGTCTTTTTGTCGGGAAATTGATGACAGCGATTGTAAGAACACTTTGCCAGTTAAGTTTATGTTTGTTTATATGTGTACAGACAGGCATGTCCTGGGGATTTTTAAGCATCATTTTCTTGGGGTAGGGGTAAAATGTTTTGGTATTTATAGTCACATTGAACACTCCTTCTTCTTCTAAACATTGTTTTTAGATAACTTATGTATCGGATAGAACAATGAATTGTCATGTCTGGAGATAAATCTTCCAGATTTGCCACATATAACTATTTAAAAGTGAATTTTGGACAAATCTGAAAGGCTGAAAATTACAATTTTTCATCAATTCTGTACAAAATATTGAGTAAGGTTTTCGGTATTTAAGGTTACATAACACACTCCTTGTTGTTCTATAAAATTACTAATGTATCACTTAGAACAATTAAATAGCATATTTGCAGATGAATCCTCCAGATTTGACATATATTACGATTAAACAATAAACTTTGGACATATCTGAAATGTTGAAAATTCCAATTTTTCATCAGTTTGGGCCAAATATTGAGTTTTAGTCAACAAATGGCTGTTAAAATAAAAAAATCATGATGTACAATGTATTGAGTTTAAGCTGACAAGTGGGACTTTAAAGGACAAATCTTGATAGAAATTATTATGCAACATTGTTGTATGCAATGGAGATTTTGCGTGTTTTTGGTTATTTTTATGCAAATAACCAAAAAAAAAATGACTATTATAGGGAAAATTTGTTGGGGTATCGGTAAGATTTTCGGTATTTAGAGTCACATCAAACACTTCTTGTTTTTCTTAACAATATTTTAACATAACTAATGTATCACTTACAACAATAAATTTGCATATCTGCAGACATATCCTCTAGATTTGGAATATATAACTGAACTTAACTGAACCTTATTTGCACAAAGTTACAAAAAATCCTGAATCCATGCAGATGCAAGTATATTGTCCAGTGTTGTTGACTATATAAAGCGGTCTGTAGAACTGCGAAAATGAGGTCCACATTGGCCAATTTTACTCCATTAAATATAATTAATCTTCTTGTTACCATAATTATATGTTGTAACTTTGATGGAGAATCAAGCTGGTTAAAATCAGTTACATGGTTATTTGTGTTTTCAATGAAACTCTGTCTTATATTATTGTTAATTTGACAATGAAAAAAGAAGTGTTCTTCGTTGTCAAGGACATTACAAGTTTTACATATTCTTTGATTTCGAGGTATTTTCTTATATCTACCTACTTCTACTTCAAGGTTATGATCACTAATTCGAAATTTTGTGATCAGTTGACGACTATTAAAATTTTTTAATTGTTTTAGGTATTCCTCTAGCTTAAAAGTAGTTTTGAATCCTTTATAAAGATACAATTTTGAACTATCGTCCAAATTCGATAGCTTATTAATGATTACTTTTTCATAATAATCTGTGTTTGAATTTTTAAAAACTTGTTTTCTTGAGGTTTTCAACAGGTTAGTAAATGGTCTATCAAAATCTATGAAGGTTTCTGGATTTAATTCAAGTTCTAGGAAAATGCTATTTGCACAGGAATACCATGTGTATATGCCTTCATCTGCTTAAGTTTTATTCAAACTAAATGCTTCTTTTATCAAAGGATTTATATTTTTAGAATTTATTCTAGAAAAATACATTAAAATTTGAGTTTTAATGAAAACATCTAAAGGTACCCTTCCTAGTTCTGATTTAGCTGCTATATTGCAGGATGTCTTTCTAATACCTAAAACTAATTTACAAAATTTAATATGTATTTTTTCAAAGCTTAATCTATCAACCAATGCTAATATATCACAAATGGTACCATGTACTCTTGATCTAGTTAAGACTTTGAATATAGATTGATATTCATCCATATACCAAATTTCACTATTGTAAAGTATAATAGGTCTTATCAGCATATCAAAAAGTTTGCATGATAATTCAAGAGATACATGTTTAAACTCTGACATACACTTCTTTAACGAAAAAAGAGCTTTGAACCCCTTTTTTGATAATTCTAATATTGATTTTTTTAAAATTTTCCCTTCCTGTCTATAACATTTCCAAGAAAATTATATTCCTCCACTTCATTCAGTGGATTATTCTTATAAAGTATACTTCCATATGAATTATCTTTTATGTTATTGTTTTGAAATACCATCACCTTTGTTTTTTTTTAATATTTACTGTAAGTTGCCATTTATGACAATATTTTTCTAGGTTATTCAAAGCAGCTTGAAGGCCTGATGCAGATTCTGAGAGAATTATTAAATCATCTGCAAAACTAAGACTAATGAATTTAGTTTGCTCTAAATTAACAGGGTGACAAGAGGCATCAAAGGTTTCATGGAGATCATTTATAAAGCAATTAAACAGGGTAGGGCTTAGACTATCCCCCTGTTAAACACCCCGTTCTATGTTGAAAAAATTTGAATGTTCAGTATTTATTTTTACAGCGGATTGACAGTTATGATACATATTCTGTATTACTTCATACATTTTTTACCTATACTATTTTCCTTTAATTTATATAATAATCCATTGTGCCACACAGTGTCAAATGCAGGTCTAAAATCTACAAAGCAAGAATAAATCTTACTTTTTTTCTTTGTTAGGTATTTGATCATAAGAGATTTTAGAATAAAAATGCTGTCTGCGGTTCTGTGATTAGTTCTAAATCCGAACTGTTGATCTGAAATCTTATCTTCATAAAAAGTTGTTAGTCTATTATAAATTGCCACACTAAATAGCTTAGCTATACAGTTTGCAAGGATATACCTCTATAATTATTAAGGTTTAACTTATCTCCAGATTTATGAATTAAAATAATGAAAGACTTCCTCCAATCACTAGGATAAATTCCCGAGTCAAAGATCAAATTAAAAAGTTTAGTTATGGCCCTACAAGTAACAATCCCACTGTATTTTACTATTTCATTTGAAATCTGATCAGGTCCAGCACCCTTGCCAGTTTTTATTTTTCTAATGCATTTATTTATTTCAGCAATAGTGAAAGGTTTATCTGTTATTTCATTTAAAGGTGAATTATTTGTTTCATTATTTATATTACTATGAATAAAATCATTAAACTCCTTATCAAAATCCAGTGATTGTCCTTGAGTCTTGAAATGTTCTTCCATTTTTGAAAGACCAGCCTGACACTCTTCTATTTTTTTTTAGAATCTTCATATTTCAAGAATTTTAATAATTTCCAGTATTCTTTGGGATCTGTATACTTCAAGTTTGTTAGTTTATCATACAATTCCTTTCTAAAGATATTCTTTTTCTTTTTTATCAGTTTTTTACATTCTTTAATATGCTTAAAAAATCATTTTTAAGTTCGAGATTAAATGGTTGTTTTTGTAAAAGACTCCCTGTATGATAAACAGTACGTTTGAGATCAAGTAATTCTCTATCTTCCCAAGGTTTTCCCTTTTTGGGTTTCTTTTTTTCCTATAATGGTTTACTAATTTACATGATCGAGAGGATAGAGTCTGAAATATATCATTTTAATTTTTCTGCAGCCATTTCAATTCCGATGTTGTCTTTTGTGAGGGATGTATTTTCAAAGTTTATTATAGACTCTTTAACATCATTTTGTTCTAATGCAATAAACATTTTCTGTTTTGAGATATTCTCCCATTTATATGAAGAATTAATCTTATTTGAGTTTAAATCATCACTTCGTTCTAATATACCAACTATGTTGCATTTTAAATGAACCACAATTTGAACATGATCAGATAAATATGAAGGATTAAATGTTTGAAAATAGTTAACTGCTTTAATGAGGTCCACACTGGCCAGAGCATAATCAACGGTACTAACTCCATTAGGTTTAACACAAGTCATATTTCCCAAAGAATCTCCCCAAAACGACCGTTTAATATTCTGATCTGGGAGGCAATACAGAGATCTAGTAATTGTTGCCCCTGTGAATTAAAGATAGTATCAATGGAATTTTTATTTAATAATAATCATGGATATAATCTGTAGGCAAAATATCTAATAAATTATCATGTATCCTATCTTCATTATCTATAAAGTCTAATTTATTGCCTACTCTGGCATTCAGATCTCCAACAATTAACACATCTCCTTTATCAGAGATATATAGAATCCACAATTGAATCGAGTGAGAAACGACATTTCTACACTAGAGATAGTTAAATTTTCAAATTTTTAAACGCGAGGCTTGCCGAGCTTTTAAAACATTTGAAAATCTAACTATCGAGAGTGTAGAAATGTCGTTTTTCACGAGATACGGTTGTGGATTTTATTTCTCTAATGATTTCAATGAGATTTTGGACAAAAAATTGACCCCCCTTTTTCGACAACCTGAAATACATGTGTTCTTTAAGCGTGACGTCATCAGGCATGGTCGCCTTTTTTCATGGCGTCACAATGGTAAAGTCGGAAAATGGCAAACATATTTGACGTCATAATTGAATTTCAGCCAATTACTTGCCGAGAACAACATTCCCTCTAGAGAGGAGAAACGATTTCTTCCACTGTTCTGGAAACGTGAAAATAGTGCAGAAATTAGAGAAATTTAAAATCTCATTTTCTAATTTCTGAAAATCATCATCATAATAAGGAGAATTTGAAGGCGGAATATAACAGGCACAAACATAAAGGTATTTTTCTTAGCCAAAGAATCGTTTATCTAACTTTAACCAAAGGCGGTTTAAAGAAGTAGTTATATTATTTAATTCAGTGATCCCACTATGAAGTTTTGATCTATACATGTAACATATAATGATACCACCACTAAATCTTCTGGAACGACGCTTTTTTTCCTACATTGAAATCAGGCATACTAAATTCGTTGTCTGTGCCTTTCCATATTTCTAAAAGAATATTAATATCATACTTGATACAGGATATAAAGAAGTCATCTCTGCACTTGTCTCCCAGTCCATTCATATTCCAAGAAGCTATAGTTAAATTGTTACTCATACATGTACTATTCATAGCCGTTTTGACAGAATATGATGCAAATTTGTGCAAGTCAAGTATGAAAAATGTATATTGCAGTTAAAGAGGGATAACTATATTTCTTCATTACTCAGTGATATTTTGAATCAAAAGTTTCAACTTAGATTGATTTGTATCATGAATTTTATATTTTATGTTTTTCTTTTCAAAATGTAGATATGGTAAGTAATAAAGGTAAGTAATGAGTTTAACACGAGACAATAAAGAAGTACATGTATGAACATTACTTGTTCATTATTACTTAAATGATAAATTACATAGACAATTATACATGTGACATTAAACATTGAAAATATCAAAGGAAGAAATAGATATGTAAATGTATTCAACTGTGTCTGTAATTTCACAAATATGTTGGAAATTAATAAACAATGAATTTAGTTTTTGTTTTTATTTGCAGACAAACAAATCCATGTTTCATGTGTACACTTTGTTCAATTATTATTATCTAAATTTATGTAAATTCTAAAACCCAATGATAAACTCCCTCCATCGTAGTTTTGTCCTTGGCTATATTTGATATTACTGATTAATCGGATTTCGTTTGGTTTTATGCATTTTATATCCTTTTTTTTGAAATTATGGATTTCCTTTGTTTGGGTTCTAGTGCTGCTGATGAGGAATAAATTTCCGAAATGGCCATACAGCTCATTAAAATTAATGCAGTTGGAGTTGACATATGTGTTATTGTCTCATGTTCATTTACTCCATATCCTTTCGTAAAATATTCTGAATCAGTGTTGAGAAATGAAAAAATTAATTGCATGTTATATTTTTAGAAATGATTCTAATACAAAAAAAAATGTAAAGAATGGATAACGGGAAACACCCACAATGGCTGAAAATTATAATAATAAGCCACAATCTGTCATGGAAAAGACCTAATTCAAATAACCATATCATGCACGGCTAGTTAAAATTTGGTTTATATTGTATGTACAATGTAGTAAATGCTTATTTGTTTTTCCTTTCTTATCAATGTACCTGTAATAAGGCTTAGTTGTATGTCCTTATATAAGTTTTAAAGTAAAAATGCAAAACCATGACAAAATTTCTGAACTATTAAAGTATATTACTATCAATGTACCAATAATTTAAAGTAAGATATTACAGTTATATATCAAAATTTACTGCACATATATAATTTTATATGCCAAGGGCTAATCGCAATATCCTCATATCAATATTGTTTTGTTCATTAAATCTCTGTCTAGGACCATTTTGATTCTGTTTGTACGGACTCGTATTGTGCGAATTATGATTATACGGAGTCTGATTGTATGGATTTTGTTTGTACAAATCCTGGGTGTACGAATTCTCATGTGGCATCTGATTGTACGGACTTTCGTTCGGTTTCTGATTGTTGGGACATATGATCCCTGATTGTACGGTCTATGATTATACAGTCCCTGAATATACGGCCTTCGATTGTACTGTCCCTGGTTGTATGATCCCCTATTGTATGCTCCTTGATTGTAGGGTCTCTGATTATACAGTCTCTGATTAGTTGGTCCATAATCATTCACATGCCTGCGTCGGGGGAAATCTCTCCTGTATGATGGACCACTGTTGCTTGTAAAATTATTCCAGGAGTTTTCGAGGTTATCATCATTTCGGACTCCAAGAATAGAATTTGTCACTGATTTAATATTAAGTACATATTGGCCAACACCTCCTCTCCTCTTTAGATGAATTCTATCATAGAAATGTATAGCACTTAAATTTTCATGTGTGATGTATTTCAGGTCATGACTATCACATAATTCTAATAGAAGATGATTAAAGTTAGCTCGCTTTTCCTCGTAATCTCCTGTAGCATATAAGTTGTCATAAAAGCGAGGTAAAACCTGACTGATTATTATGTTACTATTTGGATAAGTTTGCTTGGTGTCTTCAACTAGTTTTTCCATATTTTTGATGACTACTTCTGGTTTAGCCTCTTATTATATTTTTCTAATTTCGATTCAATTTCTCCAATCCTTATACCAATTTTTTTCAGTGATTCTGTGACCTCTTTTTGAAATAATTGTTTACTTTGTTCTTGTAGGGATACAGATTTTTGCAGTTAATTAATTTTGGTATTGAGCTCATCAATATTTTTGTTGTATGCGCCCTGGCATTCAATAAAGTTATGTTCAAGTAAATGAATCGCTGATAAAAGTGCTTCATTTCCTCACTTACAACTTCTGCATCATTTGTTTCACTTTCTGCTTGCACTTTCTGTTGTTTACTTTCATCAATTTTATCATGGTCATCATTTATATATACTTTACTCGGTTCATTAAAGTTATCATTTATTACCTTTAGTTCTGTTTCTTCATGTTTATTTCTCTCACTGTCACCAGGAATTTTTTCTCACAATTTTGTCAATGTTTATGATTGAATTATCTCCCTTTAAACAGTTGTTTACATATTGTTTTATTTGATCAAATTCTTGGTCTACCCAGTTTTGGCAGGTGATCCCCTGTACTAAACATCTTTTAGTTGTGTAATAAAGTGTTAATGTAATTAGTTTTGTAGATTTATAAGATATTTGCACCATAGATCTATGTAAAGTGGCAGATGGGAGTTTTTCTTTGAACGGATATTTTTCGCCATCTAGTACAAGTTCTTTACCCGTTTTTTCTAAATCGGACCACGTTACGTTAATGGAGGGATCCTCACCAAGATCACAGTAATACCGAAGAAGCTATGTTATCCTCCAATATAAGATAGATTTCTTATCAAGATCAAATGTTATTTGCTTCTTGTCACACGTGGGTTGGATTTGTGTGTCTGGTGTTAATGCTGTCATTTCAGTTTAGGGAAACAATTATCACTCTTATAAATGTCAAATATGTTCAAATTAAAGTGTTATTATTGTTGATTTTGTGCATTTGACTCCACAAATTTGCATCCTTTCTTCAATTTTGTACGCTTCAAATATAAACACTGGGGCAGCCATTAACCTGAGGTATATCTGTAACGATTTAACAATTTAACAGTGAACTTTGGACAAATCTGAAATATTAAAAATTCCATTTTTTTTTATCAATTTCAGGCAAAATATTGAGTTTTAAGTCAACAAATGGCAGTTAGAATACGAAATCATGATATAATTTATGCAACATTGTCATAAACAACACACATGTTTTGTGTTTTGGTTATTTTTATGCGAAAATTGACAAAAAAATTGTGCAATTTTACAATAAATTTGTTGGGGTAGGGGTAAATTTTTTTGATGTATGATGTTTATATTACATAAGAATGGCCATTATTTGTAATAGTTGTAAAGCAAAGATAATAAGCTTTCTTTTGATACCTACTTTAAATGATATTTGTTTACTTAAAAGTAATATTAGGCAAAAGAATGAAAAAACTTAGTCAAAATCGGAAATATTCAAAGATCCATATTTGAAAATATAACTTTGGTCGTTAAAACTATATTAATATTATGTTAACATGTTTTATATTCAAGAAAATAGATTGAAAAACTCAAAACAATTACTCGGGTAATTTTTAAAATACAATCTAATCGGTACTTATTTAATAAAAGTAAACAAATATCTGAAACATGATTAATATGAAAGGAAACTTTTTCGTATGAAGAACAAAAAAATATTAACTAATTTATATGTGTAGCCTAAATAAACTGATTTAAATTAACGTGAGTGGAAGATTCTATTTCAATGGCGGGATGTCAGCATTTAATTTTAGATATATACTTTCTTGTATTTTTCATATTCAGCGGATTTTTATATTCGTGGTCTTAAAGTTAGTTAAAGTAAGTTTCAGAGTAATTAATTGAATTAAAGTGCTTCGAAAGAAAAAGGGTGGTTAAAATGCATTCGCGCTGCGCGTTCAGGCATCTTGACCACCCCTTTTCTTACGAAGCATTTTAATTCAATTAATTACTCTGAAACATACTTTAACTATTACTAAATTTCCAATCATGAAACTGTCCACCATATTTGTTGCGCTGACCGTTCTTTTTTCACTTTATTGACCAGTGGCACAGAGGACGTTCCAGACATGTTATGGATGGACGAAAAAAATACACCCTATAATACATGTACCATTTCCTTACTAGACTTTGTGAAAATGGGAAGAAATAAAGGTACACAACATCTTGTCCCGAAGTCCTTTTAATCCTCAGGATTAGGTGATGTTATTACAGAAGTACATGTAAGCGTGAGCGAATCTGCAGTTCCGATTGACACTGTCAGGATTGAATCCAGGGGTTCCGTCAACAGAGGTGACCGAGTGAGTTCAAAGGTGATGGTTATGGGAATACACTGTATATGCGGGGTAGTCAGGTAAAAAAAAACGAAAGATCTGACAGCAGATAATTGTAGACGAACTATGTGAAGAAATTCCACGATCTGTACAGTACAAACTGTTCAAAAAGGAACAATCTTTTCCTGTCCTTAAAAATTTCATCCTTTTTCCAGCTGCAATCAAACTTTTTTGCCCCGGTTGTCCCTTCAACACTCATTTAAGATTTTTCTATTCCAATTTTTATTTATTACATTTTAGACACTGCTCACGGATCGTGACGTTCTTATTTATCAACCGATTAACCAATTCTTTCACAAACTAAAAAGAGTCAATCGCCAATTTGTCAGTGAAAATCATCTCGACAGATCTGTTAAATTCTGGAAAAAAGAAGAAGAAATGTAACAACATTACCAACAATGAAAAGGTTTGTATCAAACCTCGTTGTCCTTAATTTTAAGGCTTCTCGTACTTTACTTTTATTTCTCGGAGCAGATTATTTGGCAACATATTGTTTTACAAGCTTTATTAGTCTAACACATATCAGAACAAGATAACAAGCTTATACATTACTTACAACCTTATGTTCTAAATGAAAACAACTGAAGAAAAATCAAATCCTAATTATTTGGACATCGACCAGAGGAACATTACTTAACTGACCTTATTCAAAAAACATAATCTTCCCACAAGGATACTTGTAACAAAAACAAATTTTAAGCAATCTTGTTTCCGAATTATTTATGTTCTTTATATTAACAATGAAAGGGTATGGAGTAAATGCACACGAGACAAAGTCTCTACAAATATATATTGCATATTTGAAATCCGATTGAAGTCGACTTGAACGTGGAGAGCAAATTCATTCTTTAAGTCTAGTGATACATAAATTGTTCATTTTATATATTTATCCGACGTTCTTCTAATTTATACAAATAATCATGCTAGCTCTGGCGTAACTAATCATTGCCTTTCAAGAAGGTAGATATTGAATTAAGAATATTCTGAGATAATAAAATAACACAGACGGAAACAAAGATTAATTTTTTTTCTCACATTTGATACAAGCCAGTACCTATTTTTAGCCGTTTGAGATATCCTTTTCTCACCCTACCTGTAGTGCTTTCTATGTATCCAATGCCTGGGTGAGATTTTTCCGTCTCACCCAACCGCCTGGGTGAGAACACTTACACGATCTTATTCCCGCGATTTTTGTATCTGCTTGACATTCATAATGCACTTGTCTTTATGTTTTTCCTTTTTAGATAAGCACATTTTCAAACAACGTCGACTTATAAAACTGTGTCTTTAACTCTTGACACCTATTATATGTACCAGATAATTCTAAAAATAACGTTATACTCAACATTCAAAAATCCCGCTTGAATCTTATGACGTCATAAAAGGGGACGTAACTCCCGTAAGTAAACAAAAGTGGGGAAGGTCAAATTTCAGATCAACGATTTCAGTGTATAAGTAGACACACATGAAAAGCCACAGTAAGCCAAGTAAATAATTGTGTAATGTATTATGTTTTGAATTATTTAGTGTCAACAGAAATCCAGCGTATATGCTTAGTAGTACAAAACATGATGTCCAACGTCAAAATGAGCAACTGCCCGTTCGTGTTGGCAGGGTGAGAAAACAAATCAAACACGGGTATGTGTGCGAGACAAGGTAAATCTCACACACCCTAGGGCAAGATAAGGTAGTCTCTGACTCGGCAAAGCCTCGTCAGAGACAACCTTAATCTTGCCCTTGGGTGTGTGAGATTTCCTTGTCTCGCACACCCACCCGTGTTAGATTCATATTGTCTCAACCCACGGGTGAGATAAGAATTTCACGTGAGGAAACACATTTTGACGTTATCGACGTCATAGTAAGTTGCTTAGACATGGCGGACGCAAACTGCAGTACAGAATCTTGTATTTTGCTTATAACTGCGAGAAAAACAATCAAAACACCGTTGAAAATGCAAGATTTAGAAATCTCAGACACCCTCGGGTAAGATTTCAAAGGTTCTCTGACTCGACAAGCCTCGTCAGAGAAATATTGAAATCTTGCCCTTGGGTGTCTGAGATTTCTCCATCTTGCTCTTTCAATGGTGTTAGATTGTATTAGTCCTCATATCTCGCAATCGAAAATAGGAACACACATTCATTCAAAGCCTAAGAGTTTTCCATTGTTTGGTTTTAACATGTATTTGTAGAGACTTTGTCCAACGTGCATTTTGTCAGTATCCTTTCCTTGTTTATAGTAAAAATCTGATATTTCTACCTTTGCATCAATATACCAAGATATATTGGGTACAATAAAAATGGGGTTGCCGACCGCTTAATTTTTAGTACTCCATTAGAGGTTTAAAATGAAGTTATGTAATTAAAAGATATGATTTATATGTATAAGGGACAAATTCCCTACAACGGAAATTATGTCCTTAGCTAACATTACTGTCAGTAACTGCGAGCTTTTGTCCGGACATCACCCGTGTGTATTTGTCCTCATGTTTTATGTACTTCATTGTAAGGGTACTCGTCTTGATAAGTTTGACTTTTTTCTAGTTTAATTTTTACTGTGAGTCTTTTTATGTATTTATTTTTTAGCCATTCACCACACATAGGGGAAGGGTTTGGATCCAAGAAAACGAGTTTAACCCCAACATAATTTTTGCGCTTGTCCCAAGTCAGGAATATGTTGGTCATTGACTTGTCCTTGTCTTCTTATAAAATTTTAGTTTCTTGATATTTGGGTTATTGGATGTGGTTTGTTTCCATTGATTTATTCACTTTTTACCCTTTTGTGGCCATTTAGGGCTTGCTATATGGTGTGAGGTTCCTCACTGTGTTGAAGACCGTACGGTGACCCCTAGATGCTTTGTTTTAGGTCGTTTTAACCTGGATATGGGATGTTGTCTCCTTGACATTTACCCCATTTCCTTTCTTTTTGAAATAAATGATAAAGGCCTCGTGGTGACTTCAGGATGAAGAACAATTAAGGCGTTGTTCCTCTTTTTGGTTCTACCATGTATTTATAGAGACATTGTCTTATGTACATTTACACCATATCCTGTCATTGTTTACTTTACTTTACTTTAAACATATTTTCATTGTCAAAAAGAACAATATGTGGGATTGAACACAAGTTTTTACAACTTACTAGGTTCTTTCCCTACAATGATATTAAGCACAATAATACACAAGATGACATGCAGTAATAATAATCAATGCAGATATTATTAGTGTAAGTAATGATATAATGAAATACTGATAGAACTATTCAAAATTACATTATAATGTAAAACACTACAAATACTAAACAGAGTCGAGCTTATTTGAGAATCTTTTAGAATGGATAATAAAATTATGCACATGGCGAAAAATAATGGAGTTTGTTTCTTGGTCAAGCATATGTGAACCAAATGAAATAATGTCAATAGTTGGTGTAATATAAGGAAGAAGGCTATCGATATATTGTATTCTAATGTTATGAAAGATCGGACATTCAAGAAAATAATGTATAGCATCTTCAAATGGACAACCACAATCACACTTTGGATCATTACATAAGTTGACTAAGAAAAGATCGTTGTTTAAGGTTTATCAAATGTTTTCATCTTAAAGTAATCTTAATGTTTTCAATCCGAATTTCCAACCTTAGCGATATAAATGTCGAACTTATTGTAAATTTAGTTTCTGCATATGTCAAATCTTATCCTGGTTTAGGTCATTTTGGCTTCACTTTAAGGACCCTTAAGTTTTCTGTTCTTCAAATTGAATTTTTAGTTACCGTATTGCTGTACTCTGTCATGGGTTCAAAGTCAATAATGAATGCTTCAATAACAACAATAAAAATAACAACTTGAAATTTCAGGAAGAGTGGAGCTTGCACTAGCAGATATGTTATGTTATTTTTTTTGCCATTTCGATATTGTCATGATCTTGATTGGCTAATCAGAATTTCGCGAACACAGTGTAAAATATTCAATCGTATTTCAAGATAATTGCTTTCAAGGACGATCAAGACCTCTTCCGTCTATCAAGATTAAACAAGATAACCGTGTTCAAGGGAGATCAAATAACTAAATACCGAAGTTGTGTTTAATTTATCCCGATCAAATAAGATCAGATTCAGATCTTGTTTGATCTTAAAATTTAATTCGTCTTTATCGTTCCTGAACAAAAATAAGCAGTGGATGTTATATGTATTTGACCTTAAACTATCTTAACACGTCTTGATCGTACTTGAAATCAATTATCTTGATAACCAACGAGAAAATCTTATACTGTATTAACAAAATTGTGTTAAGCCTGTCACGATCGTGATAAAATCAAAATCACCAAACAAGATCATTACACATTTGCTAGTGTTGGCGGCGAAGGAAATTGGTTTGGTAAAACCATTGTAGCTAACAGGATTAAATGGAAAACACGTTAAAAGTTATTTGAATATTGAATCAATAAAAGTCACAATATATATGTGCCGAATCCAGCTGACCTAAAACAGTCAGATGTTCACAGTAGCAAACTAGTAAAAAATGTTACTGTTGTTTACAATAATTAGCTTTCTTATAAATACATATGTTAATTGTACTTATTACAGACAGCCAATTTATAACGGTTTAAATCCGTACCGTTTCGTCAAAGACCTTTTGGAGAATAGACCGAAAAATAGTGGAAGTTTTGCTTTTTATCATGGAAAGTGTCGTATTATTAATTTGAATCTTATTTTGAGACATGGATCACGATCTCCATTTTTATTTGAAATAAAAGACATAAACAGATTAACCATAAAGCTAAAGACTATCCCGGAAGTAGCCAGCAAGTTTCCTCTAATAAATCGATGGGAAAACCCATTTTCAGAAGATAAGGCATACACACAACTGGAAGAAGGTGACAGAGAGCAAGCACTGTTAGGAAGAAGATTTGGAGAGATGTTTGAGAATTTATTTGAAGGGAATCTAGATCGTATCAAGTATTTGTCGTCAACCACAAGTGTAGCAAAACGAAGTTACGAGGTATTTTCGGACAATTTGAATGCTTACTTTCAATTCAATATTTCACGCCCAACGGTTGTGATTGACAACAAAAAGATGTATTTTCACACCCAATGCAAAAATTTTGACAAATTAGATAAGATGGCACGTGAGCAATTCAACTTGTTTCTTGGAGGAACAGAAATGAAAAAGGTTGTGGAAAACGTTAGGAATAAACTTGGCACATCAAATATAACAACAGGTAAGGGTGAATAGATATACAAAATATCTTGTTCAGTCATTATTCCAATAGACCCTATCTGAGTTGTGGTGTCAGACACTATCCGAGCTGTGGTATCAGACCATATCCGAGCTGTGGTATCAGACCATATAGGATCTGTGGTATCGAGACTTTTCATCACGTCACAGCATAGAAAACGCAACGTCATAAGCCCTTAATCAAACGTAAAAAATATGTTTTTGGAATACTTTTTAGTCACATGGGCCGAACATGTTTGTTGCGTGAGGCGAACAAACATCAATTGTTAATTTTTAATGCCCAAACTTGGAAATTGTTAATTTGTATGACTTTTACCGAATACAAGATGGCAAAATTTTTTGGCTAAACATCTTCAGGGCCTCATAAAGTGTCATAAAATAAAAAAAAATTCAATTATACATGCATGCTGAAACATTGTTAATATTCTTTGATTCCCATAAAGAACGAATCCTTTGATTAATGCATTAGAACTAGATTTCGCATGTTTTGGACAAACATCTCTTATTCGATGAAAATGATCATCTCAGAAATGGTCATCGCAAACTTTAATTTCAATATTATCAGTTTCCATGGAGAATAATGTTTCTAAATGTTGTTCTTAAGAAGATTAGATTTTTCAGTCAATTCATAACGTGAGAGCTATCAGGGCTTCAAAAATTCCGTCTAATACAATGATTAAAAATAGCAGTCCTTTGTTGATGAATTTTAAGTTTCGCTCCGGATTAATTATGATGCAAGAATCTATTTTCCTTTTGTACACTTTTCATTGTGAACTACCTTTCGACAGCATTTTTTGTGGAGTTGCTACTGACCACCTTTTTAATGGAAAGGGTAGTTTGGCTAGACATAAACCGGTTAAACCATTCATTCTATCAAAAATGCCCGTTTTAAGTCAGATCCATGGAAGTTTACAATTTTCGGTGGTTTTGTACCGACTTTGTCTTCTTGCCCTTTAGATTTTAGCTCCTGACAAATTTGTTCGGTAATTTTATGAATCATGGCGGTTGGCTTACTAATGAAAGGTACCTCTATTCATTTACTGGAAATTTAAACAAACATTAGATAAGCGATGATTAACAGTGAGTTTAATCCGTTACATTCATATTGTTATAAAATATAAAAGTGACATTTATTATTGTCTCCTTGCATGGTTCGGATTATGAACGATCTATGAACAGAAATATAAATAAAAAAAAAATCTAATGGATAAAAAGTTGCCTTTCTATATTTTCCGGTGCAATTTATAAAGATTGAAGCGAAGCAAACTTCGACCTAACTTCTGGCAAAAATCAACAATGAACCATAGTTTTAGTATGATTTGGTTGTATCTTTAGTTTTGCTGATTTAGTACAAAATCGTATTAATGTGAATTTCACATGAGTTCTAAACAACAGTCTAAAATTGAATGAGCCGTGTACTTGAAACATCAAAAACACGAAAGAACAATAGAAAACATTTTTAACGTTCTGTGTATAAGCAAAGTCTACAAACGATTGATTGATTGAATATTGTTTAACGTCTACTCAGCAATATTTCAGCTATATCAAGACGAGAACAAGTTTGTTGATAAATAATCACTTTGGGGTATGGAAATGGCCATGGGACGGGAAATTCTGACTGCCACTGGAAAAGTAGGGTGAAATCGTCAAGGGCGGGGAATTTAGCCTTGTAGCCGATCACCTACGGACCACCCCAAAAGGAGCTTGCTACAAGGGTTCTTTAACGTGCAGGAAGCGTGGCATTTCTTCCAACACGTGGACCTGAGTTTACATCCCATCCGAAAGATGGGTTGTGTATTTATTAATCCCGCACAACCACGGAATGGGTCCTATTTCTATATCCCGGGACCCTCGGGGTCAGCCTCCGTTTAGGAGGGGTCACACCCTGCAAGCCGGAGATACTGGGTCCTATTTCTATATCCCGGGGTTCCCTCGGGGTCCTCTGTTAGGATGGCTCATACTCCAAGCTCAGAGGATGCTGCGGGCCTATTCTTCAGCCGGGACCGCGCACGGCGCGTCTACAAACGAAATACCCAATGACCAAAAACCAAGAACAAATAATTAGTAGGTACATTTGTATGGAAATAATGTTCTTTTTTTAAGTTTATGATGCATTATGTTTTACATATCTTAGTTAAGAAAATGCACAATAATACAATT